>VRMD01001617.1:0-16179 GCA_009872375.1 Sminthurides bifidus | reverse complement strand
ATGGGAACCGGAGCGCATTACATCTAATGGGATTCAGTCAAAGTTTGTTTCAATTCCCTTGTTTCTACCTAATCAAATGAATTATGCCAATTCACACAGATGTGACCCCGGGGTTCTGTTGGCAAACAAGGAACGTTAAGATTTTACCTTGAACATTTTGTGAAAACACTGGTATTTCCCGCCATAAGCTGCTTATTACCCTCTATTACATCATTTTTGTTCCGTGAAAGCATACAAAACACGAAGACAGCATTTGCATCAAGGTAGTGAATAGGTAGTTTGCTTACAACCAACATTCCGTTCGTACCTTTTACGTAATTGCGATTACAAACCTGTTTTTTCAGCGAAGATTTCGAATTTCGGAAACACAAGGACCCTTTGAACATCCCAGTCTAGAGAAAGTTTTAGCTCTGCTGTAATGTAATGACCACCTGTTAGTCTGTAGTCCTTAAATTTGAACTAGTTTTTCGAATGTTTGACGGACGAAGTAGATTACTTTTCCCCAGAGCCCATTTGGGAATTCAAGTGCGCCACGAAAGTGTAAACGCTTTTAAGACCGGAAACAAAAAATCCCAGAAAAAGGACTGTATACTTACTAGACAAAACAAAAGGTGAAGCATTTCAGCTCACTGACTGCAAGCCGAAAAACTTGTTTGCTATTCACCACAGTCTACGTGACACAAGCACTTGTTTGCGGATTCGGAACACTGTAAAGTTAGAATTGAAATTGTAGCTCCACTTTTGTGGTTCNCGAAAAACTTGTTTGCTATTCACCACAGTCTACGTGACACAAGCACTTGTTTGCGGATTCGGAACACTGTAAAGTTAGAATTGAAATTGTAGCTCCACTTTTGTGGTTCTGAAACACAGTAAATTTATTTTGTTCTCACACAGAAAAGTTTTCCCGAGGAACCCACGTGGGAAAGTTCTCTGTCTAAATCTTCCTGTATTGAAGGGAGATAGAACGCTAAAGTAAAACAATGAGGTAGGGACATTAACGGACTACAAGTTGGTTGCCTGTCGTGCATAAAAAAAGTCCAGACTCCTCCCAACAGAAGGTCAAGGAATTTCGCCTAGGCTTTGGCGTTAGCGTTAATGAAATACGTTCGGGAATCGCCTTGTAGAAAGTGGAGAAAGTTGTACGCCATACCCTCGCCCTCGGCTTAATTGACATTGGTTGGTGAAAAGAAACTTCTAAAAATAGTTACGAGCGCTGGATGCAAGCAACAAGATAAGACTAATCTGGACACAAGGACGTGAGAACCAGAGTTTGGAAGCTGGGAGAAAGCACGGTGAAAGCTGAACTTGGGTGACAAAAGCCATTTCGGGAGGAGCTGCAAGGACGTTCTTGTGCCAGGCGAGGCGGGATTTTCATTTGGCATAGATACTTGAGTTTTACATACCTGACGCAATATTATTCACGCTTGTCCGTCCACCCTGCGAAGAGCGATGGGGAGAAAATGATGGGGATAAAAGAGGTATCGTGTCAATTCCAATGAACGGAAAATATCCTCCTCTTTTTCCTCCTGTCTGTCTCAATACGTGTTTTCCTCGCCTCCATCTTTTTGTATTCCTGCAAGCGAGCTTTTCTCTAAGCCCTATTGCTCCAGCATATTTGACGAACTGCTCACTTTTCCGTCTGAATCTCTTATGTGTATAATGCGGGTCCAAATATTCGTTTTCAGTCCGTCTTACTTATGCACCAACGGGGAACGTACATAAGCAGAATTATTAGCGGAGTAAAGTATGGAAATTGGCATCGAGTCAAAAGTTGCGAACACAGTCGCTCTTTATGCACACATGCTCGTCTTACGTATCAATGTCGTTCACAAGTTTGATCGTTGATAAACGACCTGTCTTTTCATGTTGGATGCCCAATCAGAATTTGATATGCTCTTGCTGATACCTTGGGCTTTGCAAAATTTGCTGTGTTCATTTCCATAAGCTGTACTAATCATGCAATTTGCAGTAAAACTCTCCACCAGCTGTCACAGCTGTCTTGGTAACCTGGTATTGGGAACATGATGGATGTGTTGTTACTTTTTTAAAATGAGACAATGGTCACAATGAGTGGCATGGAAGCTCACACTGAGTTGTATCAAGTTCGTATCTGTTGCTTTCACCTGCTTTCTCCTTATGGGGAACAGACCGTCTCGTTCTTTCGAGTGATTCACTCAAGGGGGAGTAAAACAAAATTAACTTTTGTGCTTCGGAAGGAATAAATCCATGTGAAAAGGAGGTGGTGAGCGTCAATCCTGTTTATTTAAATTCAAAGAATTGGTTTTCTTCCCTGTGAATGCAGCGAACAATTGTGTCCATTTGTTACTTCCGAGTCGAGCCTTCTCCTCCGTGCTTTCACCAGCTTTCTTCCTGGAAACCAAGGCAGTGTGACGAAAATGAACGTGCTGAGAAACTCTATTCTGCTGCTGAAAAATAACTGAGCTAAAACATTTCCCAGAACAGTGAGCAGATCCCCCAACTTATCTCATCCTCGTCCGGGAAGGACAGGACTCGAAAAACTCCCTCGACACTATATTAGTTGAGTGGAGAAAATAATGGAATTCCGAACCTATCTTTTGCACAGGCTGAACAATTGGCTGGAGAAAGTACAAACTACTTCTTGTTCGCAGACTCTCGCGAAAACCCATCTCCCTGCCTCGAGAGTTTCCCTGCCAACTTGAATTTATCGTGTCCCCTGGAGAAAGCACAGTGTGCTTTCTCCCTGCCCCATTACCCACACTGCAAGGCTTAGAAGGCCTTGCACTCTCCATTGAGAGGAATCTATAACCCACTTGGCAATTTTCCGAATGCAATTCTCATCTTATTGCATGAGTGCAATTGCCTCACCCCGTCCTGTGATTTGAAATCTTGCTGTGGCTTACAGCTTGGGTAGAAGCGTTTGAGCGTGACAAGAAGGAAATGAGCTTCCGTTAACTTTCACCGCGGTGAAAGTTGATTTTCCTCGTAATATTGCCCATAATTTCAATTTGTTTGTGGTTCTAGCATCGACAAATGTTGACCACAAGAAATCAAATTTGTTCAACACAATCCTTTAATTCTTTCCTCAATGTCTGCAATGTGTCCAGTGATTGGTTTTCTATTGCTTTGGGTCCCTTGCTCCGTTTCACTTCAAAAGATTAACATTCCACCGAATCTAAGTTTAACAGTATTTTCCATGGTGATTCAACGAAATGATTTGAAACAAACATCTAAAGTCATTATTTGCAAGAATCCGTATTAAAGTGAAGGACTCATGGCGAAAGTGTACAAAAAATAAAGCTCAAGAAGCCTAATTCAAGCGGATGAAACACTACTCGTAATTCCCTCAAGGACACTGAAAAACAGAAAAGAACAGGCAAGTGATTGGGCACCCATTACGAAGATTGCTCACGTTTTTTTGTGTGTCAAGAATTTCGCACAAAAAATAATTCCATGCATTGACGTGGAAAATCTCCCAGCCGCTGGATCCAATTCAAGTAGCGAGGCTCAGGCGAATGAGAACAGCCATAAGTGCGCTTGAAATTATTAAAGTAAGAAGCTTAATAGTTGAGTTGTTACTGCAACAGAGTGGAAGAAATCTGTTTATTTATTTACTCAGCTCATACGAGGACCTCTTTAGTTGTTTACTTGGAATGAAGACTGGTAAATGTACCGAATTCGAGCTAAATCCGGTTGGCAGTAAGCCGATCGAAGCCATGTATTAACTTAGAAGGAGGCTTGTATTATTTTTTCACTCATGGGATGTGATTCGATAACAACACTTTCACGAGTAATCTGCAACAAGCCTTGTCAATGCCCCAGCCGGTTATTGGATTCTCAGTCCAAAAACCACGGCTGTACGGCATACGGCCACCCTCTCGTCGAAATTACCAATCTGGCTTATATCACAAAAAACATGAATCAATATCCCAGCTCCTGTAACCAGTCACGACATGGCATGGAACTTCAGAGGTGGGCGTGAGACATAACAGGATTCTTAAGGCATATGTACATACACGTGAGTTTCAGATATTCAAAAAAAATAACTGAAAAAAAATTCCTCTTCATTTTCTTGGAATGAACGCGGGTACATCTCTTGTCAAAGGGGACTGAAGATCTTGATGAAATCAATTCAATGGGGTTTTCGCCATCTGTGAGAATTTGCAAATAGGAGGAAAATTTTTTTCAGTTTTTGGAAAATTGATACTGCTGGCTGCAGGCGTTGGCCACGTGCCAACAGAAATAAGTTTCACTTCAAACATGTCAAAGAGTGTCTGGAGTTATTTTTTAAGTACGTGCATTCGGATTATCCCACAGCTCATGGGAATAAGGAAAGTTCTGAAAAGGAGCATCTGTTCTGTTGGATTCAGGGTGTAAAATTCCATCGTTGAAATGTTGCAGTTTTGGAAAAATCTAAAAAGCTTTTCAATTTTAAATACCATATGTTTCTGCATCATGAATGGGGAATAAAACTAGACTTTTATGCTTTTCCAATTTGTGTAAAAAAATACTGCCGTCAGCTAGCAATACTAAGCTGCATTGAATTTTGATCTTTTTTCTCCCAGATGTGCTTGAGTAGCTTTTTAGGTTAGAATTACTTTGGCTTGGTATGCAATGGTGCTCGTTTAAGGACGAAGATTAGGAAAGAATCTTGGATCTGATCTACAAATGGTTGCAGTGATTGCAGCCAGAGACCAAGTGTTATCTAATGTCACCTTCTTGGCTGATGGGTGCCTGTACAACGTTTAGCATTGCATTGATGTAAGGATGAAACGCGTCTTGAAAAAGATTGGTAAAGCACTGAATAACTTCGCTCCCTCATTCTGTCAAGTGTCATCCGCCAGCATAACTTAAGATTTAAGCATTAGAGATCACAGGATAGGCTAACGAGCCAAGGATAATTTGGGGAAAACTCCTAAAATTGTAGAAAGCCTCGCTTGACTTCACAACCAACATGGAAATTATACCACTGTAGTCTAGAGAAACAAACGGGAAAATCAGAAGTACCTTAGTTGTTAGCAATAACGACTCTTTGAAGTTGTAAAATATGCATAAGTGAGGGTCAGTTTAGTAGTTAGTGCTATATCCTTAACTACTTTACCGGAAAAGCACACAGTTGGAGGTAAAATAAGGATGAGGAAAAGGGAACCGAAATTTAGGCCGAGTAAGTCCAGAAGGTACTAAAAGTGTGTCTACAAGGAAGTGGAGAATGTGCGAAGGCTGCTTTCGTATGCAAATGTGTAATCGGTATTCAGGAAGCGACGTTAATCTTGAAATGTCTGCAGGCAAATTGCCCTTGTTAGTATGAGCAGTCATGAAGTGAAAGCAACACCCGGAGCTGAGAAAATCTGCCAGTTTGGCGTCCTTACCGGCGCCGTTGAAAAGTTTACTCACTATGATGGCATGAGCTGCCATGTATTAGAATTAGGAGATGAGGAACACAGCAAACGACATGACCTACCCGTTATCCGCTCCTGTCAAAGAGAAAGCATTTCGTTTTCTCCTCCTTGATTAATGCTCGTGCTGATTAAGTTGGAGGAAGTGAGGGGAAAGTTTCCCCGTAATTTACAAACTTGTACGGAATAAGTAATCAAAACGTGCATCTTCATTCTAGGGCAAAGGTTATGAATAGTGGATGTGGGGAGACCCTTGTGTATGTGCCGATGTGTGTACACGTACCGGTCACCCGCGGTGGTGAAAGTCAACCGACACAAGTCAAAATGAAACTTGTGGTGAAAGTTGGTTCGGAGTGATGACAGGTGTGGGTGGTTTCGTAAGATTTGAAACGCAAATTAGCATTTATGATTCAACCTTCGGCCGGAAGGAAGACCAAAGCCTGTGAGCGCTATAACGAGTGTGAACCCATGTTGTTTTCCTAGGCTAATGAGCAAAAGTCTTAAGTTTAATCGCTTGTCCACTTTCACTCGCGGAGAAAGGTTCCGATCAACCCATGCTAAAAATCTGAACATTCCCGAACCTTCGCAGTAGTTTTTGGTTTACAATGAAGCGTTACCTGCGCAAGGAGGCATCGTCAAAGTTTTGACCAAGGAGCATTATTTGGATTCTGTCATCGAGAATTTGAAAAAAAATTGTCATAAACACTATCAAGGATTCACTTGACGCTGTGAAAGGCATTCTAAAACTCTCCGGAACATTGCAGTAGAGCTTTATGAGAGCAGAGCCTTGAAACTGTCAATATGACTGGGCCGGCGTGAAGTGAACTGAAGTATAGAATCTACCTTGATTTCAGCAAAAAGTAAACGACGTGAGCTGGTGTAGTTTATGATTTACCTTGTTCGCGTACTCATATTTTGGAAAAAAAATTCCCGCTGGATATTCTCAGCTTCAAACACTCCGCTCATTAATCATCTTCCTGTTGAGTTTTTACACGGCTTGCAACTGTGCTCACCAGGAGGTTCGATCCTGATCCATGAATCGTATAGCTGTCAGTCGAAAGACTAAGAATAGAGAAGTCGAGAATAACGTCACGGCTTTACGTGGCGTAAAGCCTTGAAACTGACTCGATCTCAGTCAACCTGTAATTTTAGTTACCGATGCTTCATCTATTTAACACCTCACCAGCTTTGAATGAAAGTATGCAATTTACCGTTATCATGGCTGCGGTGGAGTCAAATGAGACCTTCTCTACAAAAATCCCAATTTGCATAGGCTTGGAGTTCTAACGTTCCCTCCCTTTTTTCAACCTGAGATGCTGTCATACCTTTAGCACGAAGGGATGAAGCAATTAGTGAAAGCCTGTAGAAATGTCCTCATTAACGCTTTCACCTGACAATTAAGTTGACTAGATCCCAAGTCTTGATTGAAAATTAATTTGGTGAAGAGAAAGGTACTTGATTTTTTATGTAGTGAAAGAAACTCAAGATTTCGATTCCAATTTAAGATTCCACTTTTCTCGGCTAGCCCTTAGCCAATAGTTTAACATCATGCAGCAAGGAATTGAATCAAAGCCCGAGTCATCTGTTCTTTTAAACAAATGTTTATTTATGTACATTTACTTTCTATTAATGACTGGTCGGAAGCTAAGAACAGTGTAGGTTATTGTTTCTCACTGTAGGAGAAAGCTGGTGAAAGCGCGGATCAGCTTAACCGAGAAAACCCAAGCCTAGCCTTTAGTCCAAGGCATTGAGTCGAACATTCTGGAAACACGGAAGAATATTCCTGTACATCCTCAGAAATAACTTGTTCATCAGCCTCATTAGTTGTGACTTTCGTCTCGAGGGCTTTGATAGTTAGTTTTTTGCACTACTTTCCGTGTCGCAGCTGCTTTTCTCCTCTATTCAAGTAATCAGGTTGAGTTTCCCCAGCTCTCTCTCTCTCTCTCTTGTTATCTGCAACATTATATGCTCTTCTTTTGTCAACCTCATCAGTGTCACCTGCCATCTTAATCTTGTTTCCTTGGAAACACATCACATCACACGTGTTCTTAACCCTTGTCTGAGTAATGCTCATGTACATAAGTTCGCAATATGCACTAGCCAATGTCTTTCATCTGCGAGAGAGAAAGCCTCGAAAAAGACAAAGCCCCAACGATAAATCGAACGGAAACCTTGTGAGGACTTTCTTTTACTTTCTCCACCACGTGCTCAACGTCAAAGTAATGGCAGCCGAGCTCAATTATTGACGACCAAATTACCCCCTTTCATCAGGTTTGGTGAACTCAACCGGAAATAACATTTTCTGCCTTTCGGTGCATTCAAGTTTAATGAAATGATACGATTAATAGCAGAACCTCACAACATGTGCAGTTGACCCAACCATTTCCAGGTCTCGTACATAATTCAGCAAAGAGGTACACCAATATGCTGCTGGAAGATTCTTTTCATTGATGCTGCTTTAAAGAGTAAAACCCGAGCTGTCCAGGACCCAAATTATCTGATTCCTTTCTTTGAACAAAAGCTGGTACGATACACTTCTGTCATGAACACTTGGAGGAAAAAAGATAGCAAAAGATACTTGACGAAGTATCAGAGAGCTGTTCTCAGCCTAGAAACTTTTTTGCTGCCAGGCAGGCTCCAAACAGTAGTTTCAGTCTTGAAGAACTTGTGAGCGACATGGGGTGCATTCTTATTGACGACACGGCTTGAAAAATTCAAAGACTTGAACTGAATTCAAGCCAACTTGAATCCACAGAACGGCAAGCACCTCTACAGAAAGGTACAGGACCCACTTTAGATTTTGTTGACCATTTCTACGTCCTTGGGTCTGTGTACAAGTTGGATTGCAGATCCGTGAACTGAATCCTTCAGCTCATTGTGTGATCAAGCAGAAACTTGACTTGAGTGAACCACAGCATGAAGTGGTCTGTCGTGAACAGAAAAATCAAAACCAGCAAGGCTAGAGTTATAAATAGTGTCGTTGCGCAATCACCTCCTGCCTCTCATTACTTTTGAAGTAGTGCAAACTGTGACGATCGCAAGTTCAGCTTCCAACGACCTGAACAAACGTCACTTTTGTACACAAAGTAAAATGTTGTACGGTTGTTCCAAAATCCAAGATTTTGCTACATGACGTTTACAACAGCACTTTGTCGGACATGAATGCTTGAGCGGAGACACCTAAAAGTTTAACAAAATTGAAAAGCGAGGAATCGAGATGTAACCGCTGCTAATTTAGCAGCGGTTACATCTCGATTGCTCGATAAGTTTGGACGCGCATTGGAATTTAGCAGCGCTAAATTTGAATGCTTCCAAACTTTTCATATTTGACGCCCAGACAGTTTTGACAAGTTTGACTTGTCCCGGTCTATTAATTGCGACTTAGTGAAAAGATTGGAAGGGAAAACATTCCAAGGAGTGACGTTCAATATTCAATTCCCACTTTATCGGTTATTTTATACATGGAATGCAACTTTCCTCTCAACTTTTGCAAGTTTTCTTGGACCATGATGTAGCTGTTTTTATTTTTGGGTTGCATCATTCTTCACCTCATAACAACTTCGAACCACTTGCTTCATGCTTTATTTTGAATTAATTGCATCAACGAGCTTACCAAACCTGCTCTTCTGAATATGCAAACGAAAAGCTATTTCAAACCATCGAAATTGACAATCGACATTAAAAGTCAAACAACTCTACCGATTTCGCCACTGTTTTTGTCGAATAACACCAAAGCGAAAGTGCGAGAAACCCCACGTACATGCAAATGACCAAATCTCTATCACGCACACATGCATGGGACTTGCTGACGTTTACTTCAAGCCCTTCCTTCCATCCATGCTCCAGTGAAAGTCGACCAGGGTAATTTCTACACCGGGTATCAAGAATCGTTGCTCATCCTCGCGTGTAAAAACACAACATCGAATAAAAAGCTGGTGGCATTCCACGCTGTCTGGAGTAAACAGAGAGAAAATTGGAAAAAGTGCTTGCGCCTCTTCATTCCTTCCCTGTAAATGACGTGCGAACTCGGACGTGAGTTCCTCGCAGTACCAACTTTCACTCTCACTACATGCACGAGCGGAACTGCTCAATCTTTTATCATTCCAGAAGCAGAGGAGAAGCAGACCTCATATCTACGACCGTCTCGACAAAATTCCTTTGCCACCGGCACTGACTCCGTTCACTCTCTCTTGATAGTACTTCACTTCCTAGCCTCCTTCCAGAATGAATTAAACATACGCAGTTAATCTGAAATTCTAGTCTGACGTGAATCAATAAAATCAAGAGTTTCTCCTCCGACTCCGGTCACAGAGAATTGCATGGAAGCGTCGATTATTTGGAAAAAACACTGGGGCGATCTTCCTCCCTTGTAACAACTAATGCTTTCTCCAATTACTTTCTCCAACTGCAGGGCTTCCAAATCCAAACCAGTCATTAAACGAATTGTAACTCGCGCGTATGCAAGTCCTGGTTTTTTAATACATTTCATAAATTCTAGCTGCAATAACTTGCTTCAATTTGTCATAATTACAGCATTTTAAGCCCGCTCCTAGGCCTTGTAGTTTCCATCCACCTTCGTTACCTATGCGACATCCTTTATTCCAACTCATTCAAAGGGATTTGGTCACCAAGACCCTACGCAACGTTATTTATAAGCCTATTTTGCATAATGGAGGAAAACATGAGATTTCCCACGCGTTTCCTCCGGCCTTGCCGCTTATCAACCTTTAAGCAGCCTGGGTTAACCGCCTTGGCTCGTACCTTTGTCTTACTGGAGACAAAACTCGTGTCTGGGACTCTGCAATGGGTAAAAACCCACTCATTTTTGTAATCTCCGAGCCAGGCAGAGGCAGGTGTACATTTTTCTACACCGAACATAGGTAATACACTCTGACAAGGAAGAACTCCGCCTCCGCAAAACGTAACTTTCCTCTCCTTGGGAATCAAGTACAAAACAAGGCTAACGCAAGCAACCCAAACTACAAAAGATTAAGTTATCTGTTCTCATTAGATTACGTGCTTGAGATTGAAGTAGCGGACACGTCCTTGGAGGATGAGAGAAAGCCAACATGTTATGCACAACGTCCCTTGTGACCGGAGCGGTTGAGAATCGTGTGCTTGTGGCCTTAAAGCTGATCTCCGGTAGTTTCCAGAGTTTTGGAATTCAGCTCTTTCAGATACGGCCCGGCCCTCGTTACAGTTACAAGGAGAGACCGCGGCAGGGACTGGCGGTCTGCCATCTGCGTACACCAGAGAGTTGGATGAAACAAGGAAGAGGAAGAAGAGTAATGATTCAAGTTAGTGAGCTTTGTCTAAAAGCGGACGGCGCACTGGTGATCCAGTTTCTGGTTTAATAATAATCGCAGTAATGATTACAGTAATGTGGCATGAACAAGCTTAATCAGTGGAGGAGGAAGGGGATGTTGGGATATTAGAAGGATGGAGGAGATGAGCGACTTGGTGCAGTTTCGTGGCAAGAGAACATGCTGTGCTTCTCTCCAGCATGGAATGATAATGAGTCGGTACAAGGGGCACAGAGGCCATTAGTTTCTCTCTCCTCTCAGAGACCTATAGCAACATGTGTAATGTCAACTCCTGGCAACTTGTCCAGCACTCAGCACCGAGCTAACGGTAGTTGACGAGGAGAACAATGTATGTAATTAGTGGGAATCCTTCTCCGTTATGGAAAATTAGGTCTCATGAGACACGTATCATGTGCGGACACGCGGGATGTCTTTTCTTTTCAGTTTACTCGCTTTCACTTGCTTTCTCCCTGGGACTTGCCGCTTCCGTAGTCTTTCCCCATGCTAGCACGATTCTCCTTTCTCTTAATGCTCCTTGGTGTTTTACTTCTTCCTTGCTCAATGTAAGTCTAATAGAGTCTCACTTGTAATTGAGGCTGTAAAGGTTTTGTTTTTACTTCTTCACCTATGGTCGTACCGTAGTTTCTTTAAATGAGGTTTGAGAAAATTGTATGTTCTATGGTTTTAATAGCACAGCGCGAAAATTTCAAACTGAATGCCACTGATGCTTGATTGTCCCTTATCCCAGTTTAAACTTAACTTCGAATCTTCGTGGGCTGGGGGTGGGGGGTTGTGAACTTTTTCGTGTGTGCATAAGATTAAATATTCTGGGCTTGTTTAGTGACGTTTACCAGTTTTAACAACTGACCTCCCTCTTACAACCGCAGTTGGTTGCTTTAGCTGGTCGAGACCAGTGGATGCAGACCAAGAACACGATGTTCTGAACATAAGGCTAATGAAAGCTGAACTTATCAACTGCAGGCGGGTACAAGCTTTTCTTGAATGATAGGTTTGAATTTTAGGTTTTACTTTGAAGGTAAAACCTACAATTTGATGGTTAGACATGGGAAAAATTGTCACCTTTAAAAAAAATGGAACGACAGTAACGTAAAGGACAACGTCAATCGCGACCTCGAGCAATCAGGGGCGGAGTCCACAAAATGTTCCCCAGGGGAGCCCAAATTAAGAGGCTGGAGCAATCATTCCATTTGCTCGTTTGGAAAACTCACTAGTGTGGAAAACCGTCCAGTGGTCATTTCCAAACTTGCTGGTCGTTGTCACTGGACTACGCCTTCTGCAACGTAGTTTAGTTTCCAACTCGGACCTGTGCTGGAAGCAAGAGCTGTGTGTGTGTCAAAGATTGAAAAGTTTCACGATTCAGGAAATGGCATTGTTTACGGGCTTGAAATTAAGAGCAATCGTCTGTGCTATCTGTTAACGTCGGGGATTCGGAGCTTAAGCACAGCTGTTCAAATAAAGGAAGGCTGTTAGACCTCCTATCTCATTTCGTCCCAGACCCAGATTACATTATAGGAGAGGATGTGCAGCCTCATGGGGGGAGGTATGTGTTATTTTCATCTTCCGTATTGCTCTATTGCTCAGTCATGTCATCACGGTCCACGTAATTTGACAGGAAAACTTTGGCTGTTGAAATAATCGTAACTTTGGCCGAGCTATTGTTCCTGTCAGCAATATAGGCAGTTTTGCCAAAACTTTCCATTCTACCAGATCCTGAAACAAAGGCTTTGTGACGTGGTGAAACAATTCCTCTTTACTGTAACTAACTGAGTGGATGTCATGTTGGCCGCTATTATAGCAAAGTGTGATCGTTGTCCTATGAATAACCAAGCTGTGGCACGTGCCCTTCCTGTTTTCCTCTTTACGTCATATTCTGACAGTTTTTGTGATGCGCTTTTTCTCTTTCCCCGTTTCCCCTTTTCAGTATCGTGAGTTTGTTGAGCCTATGAAGAATCCTGTTTACTGCAGTAATTTCATCGAATCTTGGACCCGGGAGTCGGCCTGTGGGCTGGGACGGTAGACAGACGAAAAATGCATGCCATTCAGACAACCGTTACGAAGATGATGACCAGCTACAGTTCAGATTTTCAAATCGATAGGTTCCATTCTTGGTCCAGTGACTCAAATAGCAAGGACTGTATCAGATCTTTTTGTAGCATTTAATCTAGTAAAACGATACAAAATCAAGACTTTAAAAAACGTAGGACAAAACCTATGCATCTCATGAAATACAGAAAAAGGAAAACCTTATCACGTTACAGAACCCTTGTTGCATTGTCTTTATTGGAGAAAATGCATCTCACCTGGCTTGAAATGCTTTTAAACTGAAGTAGCACTTGAAGCACAGCCCGTATTTTGCAAGTCATGCGGCATGACGACATGAGTACCCCGACGATTTCCATCGTCGATACTTTGCACTCAATGACCGAAAGGTACCCAGCCGCACTTCTTGCCATCGGAAGCCTTACAGCAGCATCCCATTAAGAACAGTATACTGGAATGTCAAAGCACTGAAGTTAACAGCCGTAAACTGAAATAATGTAAACTTCCTCCGCGTTTAAATGCATCCCTTGGCTGTCCTAGTTCTGGCTGTGGTTTTCCTTCTCGGAGCCAAGACTCGCTCATTTATTACCCGCCTCGTTATTTTTTGCAACATCCCTTCCAGCTCTTGCGGGCAAGCACTTCTTTTCCCCATAATGAAATGGAGCATTAAGCAATTTCACTTCTCCACAATGGTCTCTTGTTACGCTAAGAGACTTGGTTTTAAAACCGTAAACTGGTAATTGAAAGCCAGGTGGAGCATGGGGGAAGATTTATTGCATCCCGTTTGAATACTCAGCCATGCTGGGAGTCGTACTTAAGAGCGAACATAATAAAAGATCGATGAACTAGACATGTACACCAATCCATTTACTCAGAGGCTTACAGTTAGAAAATACAGGGCCTTTTAACATTCCAAGCTCGTACTTTCTCTCAGCGGTGGAAGAGTGGCACGACCCGGGTAGTTGCAGATGAAACTGTGCCGCGCTTCCATTCGAGTCAACGATTCTGAAGGATATGCAAAGCCCGCAGTGCGATCGTATTCCTCCAAACCTGCTCATCTATCTATCAAACACTTATCGCTCCTTTATAAGCCTTACATCCTTCCTCCGCCCGTAACATGTTACTGAAACGACCCAATTTTGTAAACCAGGGGATAACTTTCACCACTCTCACCCCCTCCCCTCTGTTGATGCAGGACGGCCTACGTGTCGATGATCTTCAAGTGGCTTCCGTTTGAAGCCGTTGCAAAATATTGAACCAGCATCCCGACATCTTCACAATGTCTGTTCGCCCCATACATAGGAGTTGGCAAGTATGCTCTTGAATGGTATCTCTCCTTGTCTCCTTTGTACTCAAGTTGTAAGTTCAAAGAACCATGGCTCCGAAGAAGATTGGGCGGAATGGTAAGCACCATTTAGTTTTGTGGCTCAGGAGGAGGACAGGGACAGTACGAGTTACAAGTGAAAGCAGTTCAAAGGCGTTGGGAGTAAAGAGGCCGTGACTTGCACAATTACATTTTAATGCATCCAGGCTAATTAATAATCTAAGAGCACTAGACTGAGTGGAACCTAATCTGCCATTAGGTGGCTTTCTTCCACTACGATTAGGAGATCTGAATTCAAAGCAAATGCTGCTTTGAGGTAATAGTTCATGAGATTTTTTCACAAAATGTTCAACCTAATGTCTAGAACGTATCTTCTTATCTGCTGCACTTGCAATGATTCAATTTAACTACTTCAGATTCGTGTAAAGTGCACCGAGTCCTTTATCGCTTAAACTGCGTCGTGTCCATAGACCTGGACCATCCCATTGGAGCTTGCTCCCTTTCTGGCGGCAGTTTCAAACACTTGTTCATCTAATGCCTCAGGAAATAAACAACCACTTCGATGATGATCAATGTTCCCTATAAATGGTAAAATAAATGTGCCACATTTGAATTTATCGTGCAACCAATCATACTACCGAGACAACTAGTCTACAAATGGGCTCAACTAGTCTCCGAATTTTGCATCTTTCCTACCATTATCTTGCTAAATTATTTGCCTCGTATCTAACCGGTCTTTCGATTCCGTCGTCTGCCTCTTTAGGATTTTTCTCCTGATTCCTTTCCAAGATGTAAAATCGTACGACGTTTGGATGTTCTTACGTTATGAGTGGATTTCAGCAAAAAAAGCGATATGAGTTTGGATACGAGACTACATGCAATGGTTCCTCCTTGATGTTGTAGCTAAAGAAGGCAAGGATGCCTCTCAACGGCATTTCCATCGTTAAATAGGGGTTTCATATCACAACACTCCATGTAAGCTGTTTAGGGGCAATTTTTCAGGGTAAATGTTCCATGAAAGATGAGGGTGAATGAATTTTTAAATTGTTATATTCCCTAATGCGGTAAATGTGGCTGTTAACAGGGAGGGAAATAAGGCGTTCCAAGATCGATTCCAGGGGCTTCCAACGTTCGAGATAGTGGAAGACGATTTTTCTTACTTTGCGGATGGAAAGTGTGGAAAGCATTCTAGCACCACTTAAGATAACGTCATTAATATGTACGCTTCACATGACACGAGGCAGAGCTCTATGAGGAGGATGAAGTGAAGCATTGAACGAAAGTCGTAAAACTTTCACCGACTCCTCCGAACGGCGTAACGGTGAGTTAAGATTCGCCCACCGTTAAGCTTTCACCACGCTTTGGCCCGCTGAGAGAGCGGAGGAGAAAGTCGGGTATTGGTGGAAGAGGCACAACTCACACTGAAGTGATGACATACGTTACGATTTTTAACAGATTGGTAGTGCAATAAAGAAGCTCAAGGTTTACCAGAGCGGGTAGAATGTTTCGGTACTTCAGTTGCCGATAAATTTCATTTACCGGAGGAAATAGTCAATATTTTACTGATTAAATCCAAATCACAGGATTTCCGAGCCATATCATAAAGACCACTTGGGAGGGTTTTCTAATTGTAAATTCCCGTCCAAATTGACATGGTCTGGCTCGGTTTATGCCCTCACCATTTCCAACAGTAACTGCACCTGTATCCGGGGTATTAGTTGTAAATATACGAATTTCATTTCCCGCTACAATTACAAAATCCGATCTAAAGTTCAACTATTTCATGCTCCAAGACTAGGGGGACTGGAATCCCCTGAAGGAGAAGTAATTCTCCATATTTTTGCACCACCTTGCAGAAACTATGGAGTGACTCCTGCAAACCGTGGTAAATGTTAGGGAAAGCTCACTTTCTCTCTCAGAGAGCCTAAATGCATATGAAGGACTGGACGGTTAAATGACCTCCTGTGCCTCATGAATTTAATCGGGTGTGTGATTTTGATAATAGAGCAAGAGGGTCGGTAGGACCATTTCACCCCGTGGTCGGCCTCATACATACTCACGTTTTACTATTCAAGTCGTGACCGAGAGAAAAGTCCTTGATCTATGAGGCAGCTGG
>VRMD01001616.1:0-16180 GCA_009872375.1 Sminthurides bifidus | reverse complement strand
ACCTGCTGGAAGTACAAACGAACAAGATTCTCCCTTTGCGCTTCTATTCTTGCATCGTAGCAACGCGATTTCAGTTCAGCAAGTGATTCATATCCTTCTTGTGTAGTTTCTGAGCCAAGCTGTCGACGATTACATATTAGCCAAGCTTACAAGTAAGTGCTCCTTACGTACATGATTGAGGCAGCGTTATTCGAAAAAGCAACAAGTCATAAACTGTTGATCCTAAAGAGACGGAAAGGCAGGAAGGAGGTTCCGAACTTGGTATTCCGTTAAAGCTATGGGCATTAAATCACTGATGGACAAAGATAATCAGATGCAGATGTAAACAGGTAGGCAGACACGGACATGTGAGGCGTGCAGTCAGAGCATCCGAGTTGATTGAATAAGGTTCAGTAAGGGTTTCCGACACGTGGGAAATTCGCATAATTAGATTAAATTAAGATGGAGTGGCAAAGGAAGGAACAAGTCGTTTTTGGTAGCGGTCTATTGTTTACACGGATGAGATTATTGGATGATGTATGCAAAGTAGTTTACTAAGCTGGCGAGTTCCTACCATCCAGGTATGATATTGTGACTGTGGTTTGAGATTTGGCAGGATTTGATGAAATCAGCTATTCGAAGCTGAACCTCAAGGAATCATTTATTTGCGTCATACATGCAAGAGAAGAAATGCTTTTAGCTGTTTGCAACCAACACAAGAGAGAATGAGGAAGTAGCGGAAGTAAAGTAATTTTGCGGTGTGTGGGAATGCTCCAATTATCTCATCATGGATGGGGAACTTTAAATCTAGTGTAAGATTTCCCCTGGGATTCCGAAGGATTACTGCTAGTGGTAATTGCGTATGAAAAAAGAAAGGAAATGCAAGTCAATGGAAACAGCGCAGCATGATTATGGGAATTGGGACTAAATCCTAGGATTATTTTGAGGAAACGAAGAATTAGCAAGATATCGTGAATTCGAAATCATAAATGATGTGTACCACTTACATGACGTAATCCATGTTCGGGGTCTTGGTCTTGAAATCCATGGAAGAATGCCATTGTGCAAAAAAAAATGAGCACGTGGACGGCACGGTAACTAGAAATCACAATATGTCAGTAGTTTCACTTGCACCTGGACGGGTAAATTTCACATTATCTGAAGTAATGATGAACTGAATAATGACTATCGTTCGGTTGGCTGGCACTGTTTCATTTTCACAATTTCGCGAATGTCTGTTGAGGCTGGTATCACGGCAGAGCTTTTGGTGTATCAGCTACAATTATGAAACGTGGCGTCCGCCTTACAGCCTTATCTGGATGAAGGCTTCGTTGAAAATGAGGTGAAAATTCCGTTGACATTGACATTGGGGTAGTGGAGCAAGGGGCCTATGCTTCTGAATGGTCGGAAAGAAATCGGGTTAGTGATCAGTGGTGTTACGTGAGGGTCTTTCAAATTACTCTTCCGTGGGTCAGTACAGATCTGTGGATGGGATCAGGTGAGACTTATTCCACGTGGAAGAATTGAGCAAGCTCCAACTTCGGAGGTTTCGTAATGAGTCTCCGCATAAAGGGTACGTATGGACATGTAAACCCTGTCGTCCGGAGAAATATGAAATGGAATAAGGATAAATCTAGCAGTCCTCTGCTTCCATTGTTAGATGTTTTCAACAGAAGTTTCGGCTGACCAGTCACAAATTTTCATTCCACTTGAACTCATTTCTAGGTGAATTCCTGGTAATCACCGTCCTTTTTCGTCATACGTTTCGAATACTTTTCTCTCTGTGGGCCTGAATTGATACTAGAGTAGAGGAAAGGATGAGGACATGCACATGCTGAGGGAAATACGGAACACCACTTAGATTAATAAAAGCTGGACTTGAGTAGGAGATGTTTACGACAATTTGAAATTGAGGTCATCTACCAGGCCTTGACCGAGACCTATGTCTATTGATTCACCTGAATTTTTCCTGTTTCACCCAGTTGAATGTTTTCCTTCCTGAACTGTATCCTTTTTGGGGTTAGTGAAGTCCAGCTTGCTTGCTCAAAGTGAAGAATAGAAACCCGTTTCTGAAGGAGCTGAGAGGGTTTAAACTTCATCCTGTCTCCAATGCCAGGTAGGATTTGGATGGTTGAATGGTGGACAGGTACGTGGGATAGTACGTGGTCAGGGCGTTAATCAGTTTCGTTTTCAGTTTTTGTTTATGCGTGGGTACTCTAAACCTCAGGAATTGAGTTCAGGGTAGAAAATGGGTCATTCGGTCTAGGTTGATTAAGTAATTTGAAGAAATAGGCTTTACAAACATGCTTACTTTTAATTTCAGTTGCGGGTGCCTTCACCAATTGCACCGCTGAAGAGTTCTGATGTGCAAGTAGTGATTCAGAAGAACCGGTTGAAAGTCGGACTGAAGAACCAACCGCCAATAATTGATGATGAATTCTTACATCCGGTAAAGCTCGAAGAGTGTACATGGGTGCTGGAGGACCGCCGAGTGATATTTGTTACCTTGGAAAAAGTCAATAAGATGGAGTGGTGGGACCGACTCGTGAAATCTGATCCGCAAATAAATACGAAGAAAATCAATCCGGAGCCGTCGAAACTAGGTGATTTGGATGGCGAGACGCGATCCATGGTGGAAAAAATGATGTACGATCAGAGACAGAAGGAAATGGGATTGCCGACTTCGGAAGAGCAGCAGAAGCAAAATATGCTGAAGAAGTTTATGGAAGCGCATCCTGAAATGGATTTCTCTAAGTGCAAGTTCAGTTAGAAACACGGTTTTGTTAGAAATCACGGGGTTAAAGATGAATTTGCGAAATCTACTTGTTCATGTATTGTAACTTTTACAGTGATTCTGAGACTACTCTGTCATATTCTGTTTATGTTGAAGTTTATTTTGTACAAGGAGCATTTCAGTATAAATTTATAAATATACAAAATTGTTTCTTTCGATATTTTAAACCAATTTTTCCTTAAATAAACACACCGGTGTTGTTGTATCACCAAACTTATTGTTTGTCTTGGACGGAATGTTGGGTAGCCATTATTCCTACTACAATACTTAGTTCCACAAAAAGTGAATTGTCATGAGATTGCAACAGTGAAGTAGGTGCCTTAGCAACCGTAAAGATAAAGCAAACTTAGCGAAGTCGCTCAGTCAATTGTTTCCATGGGCGTAAAAACATTAAAGCGGAGTAATTAAGGCTAGTAACAATTATAACAAAGATCATTGCAAACATAACTATGCTGATATGTTAGCTACAACAAGTACTGTAGGAAATAAAAAGTACAGATGCACGCACCGGTACTTGGGTCATGGAATGCTAAAAAGTACTATTCTAAAAGTAAAGTCTGGCAAGGAGATACATAGTTGTAGCAATTAAGATCCAATTTGTTTCCAAACATGTACCTGCTGCCAAGCGGCACTTGAACATATCGTACCTAGTTTCCACATTGCGGACCATGTTGATAAATTCAGCTTCAACGAGCTGCCCGTCATAGTACGTAATGTAATCCTCAAACGGATACTCGTAACCTTGTTTACATTCACACTTGTAGCCTCCAGTATCGAATCCTCGTCCTAAAATTGGCACACAGTAAGAGCTCAAATCATCACATTTGTGAGTGCCCTTGAAAACGTTAGGCGTGTAGTATTCAGAGGGGCACTGGTTCACATCAAGCATGATAAGCTCCATAGAAACAGCAACTACTCCTTTAAATTCAATGCTGTGGCGTAGAGAATCAGGGCCGAAGAATGGGACGGCGTAGGTGATCAGCCATTTATTGACATAACCGTCACAATCAAAGGCTGGTGTTGTCCAAAATCCGTGTTTTATACTTGCAGCTCTGCGAAATTCAAAGAAGAACAGAAAAATTGACAACTTCTTTTACAGTAGTTACCAAAAAAATTTGACTGACGTACAAATCAGATGCTCTTACTTGTATTTCGTCGGATACTGTTCAAATCTCCGTAAAAAGCTACCCGTTTCGTTGTTACGCAAATGAATCTTCAGATAGTATGTTTCTAAGTCATCGTAGTTTGTCGCCCAGCGATTCTTTAGCGTACGGAAGAACTCATTGTTTGTGTAGACCTTATCTGTAATTCAATAATTTCAAAAAATTTATGCGATTGTGATTCTCATGTTTCAAATAGATAAAAGAACAGTTCATGGAATTTTGAGTTACCAGAAGTGTTCAAACGGGCCAAGTCTTCCATTTTGAAATTTCTCGTATTCAACTGAGTTTTGTAAGCGTAAGGAGCAAACAGAGTCCGGTTTGGAAACTTTTTCCTATCCCAATACATACCCGCTGACCATATTCTAGTGTCTCCCAGCAATAAGCTGATGGTCTCGCCCAGCATCTGATCTTCTGACAATGGTTTATCAGGCACACGCTTTCCTGGAAACACTTCTTCAGAGTCAACGATTTGGAGGTAAGAGGATATAAAATTGGCCAAACGAACTGCTTGCAGGGCTTCATTTTCAAACTGCTTTTCGGCTCCAAAACTGACATCTCCGTTCAGTACCAACTGATGCTTCTTGTATCTGCAAGAAAGATAGGAAATAGCATTTTGTAAAACTGCGCTACTATGGAAACGCAGCGTTTTCATGGCTGTGTCTTATTACTAGGTTTAAAGAGTGTATTTTCTTACCGCTTGCAAGTACTATTGTTCATGCCAAAAATAAATTTAAGGACAGCGTCAGCGTTTATGTGCTTTTCCATCATGACAGTGTGATTGAATGTCCTTTCGGTGAAGTTTTTATAGTGAGGGTACAACTCCAGGTATCTTTCGCGTATTTCTTCAGGAGCCTGCTTCCATTGAACCGGTAACTTTTGTATCCCTAACGAACCCAAAAAGGCAATTAGCTTTCAGATGCTTCAAAATTGCAATTTTAAAACAAATTCTTTTGCAAGTAAGAAAATATAAATCTAAACTTCAGAATAGCAACTTACAGCCAACTTTCTCGCAGTCGAAGAAGTTCCGGTACGTCTGTTCCTGACTCCTTTCAATTATTTCTCCCAAAAACGGCCTTCGATCCACAAAGGGAAGCCGGTATCTCGGTTTACACCTGCACTGATAGCCACCCCTCCTAAATCCATATCCATCCAGTGGTTCACACATGGTTGTTTGTTCTTTGCACCTTGCTGTTCCAGCAAAACGATTCGGTCCAGGATTTCCATCACCCAAAGGACACTGATTCAAGTCAATCCTCTCAAAATCCATTTCAATGACACTGACCGCGGTGAAGGTCGGATACTCAATATGTCTGAAGCTAGTGTGACGGGGAAATATATCAGCTATCGGCGACACAGCACCAACAATCCACTTATTACTTCTTCCACAATCAAAGTACGGCCTGGTCCACTTTACAGGACCCGGATCTTCATCTGCACCAGGAGGTCCATGGAATGTATATGTCTCGTTCGTATTATTGGCATAACGGATCTCAATTTGATACGTTGTCTTCGTGTCATGCCTTCCATCTACATTATCCGGTAGCCACAAATTGTAAAATTCGTTGATTCGATAAAAATCAGATGTATAGTTTCTTGGAGTCGCTCTTTTGGTCCATTGCTCCCAAATCCCGGATCATGAATGTGTTAAGTGTCGATACACGTTCCAAATGTATGGGATCGTTGAAGTCGTCAAGTCTACATAAGAAATCATGGGAATTGTTGCATATGCGTACTAAAGATTTGAAAATCATTTGACTGATTGGAACTCCAATGAAGCAGATCTATTGAACAACTTGGCTCCTTACCTAAAAGTTCTTGGAGCAAACAGTGGAAATGTTTTATTGAAAAACCCACGGTAGGACGGACTGAAAGAGCTGTTAGGACTGAAGTAAATGGCACTCGCATTGATGATCGAAGAGGATGCCACGTCAGCCAAAGTGCTCAGAAAGTAGTACATCATTCCAGGATCATAAGTATCGTTAATTGCTGGCCGGATAAACCTTGATTGAAGTACATAAGACCAAAAGAAGGCACGGTTCATAGCCATGTTGTGAACATGCAATAAGGCGGTTCGGTTTGGAAACACTGGATTGATGTTGATATCTTTTATGTCAGGTTTGTGTGACACTGTGTCTTCCGGTAAATACAGGTCCTTCCGTTGCTTGATTTCACAGTTATTTGGGACCACACTGTCATACTGCCTCTTAATTTCATCAAAACTGTCCCGTGTTTGCCAATCAAACTGCGCTGTCACACCTGTTAAATACTCCAAGTAGCAAGCGATGCCAATGGTCAATAACACTGTAAGCACCGGGTTCTTCATCTTGATGTAGATATAACACAGATTCTTCACGACAGCATTGGACTCTGAAATGGGAATCAATGATTTAGAACGGGTTACCAGGTAAGGTAGAACGAATCAATTTGAACGTCTAATAGCAAAAGGACATAGTTCTGCTTGTTTTGCAAATCAACATGGCATTTTAGGGAAATTGAATACTTACTGTTTCGATTAAGAAGAAAGTAACTGTCAAAAAGACGCCAAACTATTTTAGCGAAGGACTGGGTCAAAGAGATTCGCTATAATTGCTTACAAATTGCAACTGCGCTAATTAAGAAGCTGCAGTAATCCCGGTTTGCACTTAATTATTTTGCATCTTAAGAGTGCAACTGTCACTAATTTTATTAGAATTTCAAAATCAAAATTGCAAGATGAATCAGAAGGCACTGTCAGGGTGTGGCGGGCCATCCCTCACCTGCTCCAATGACTGTACATACTCACCTGTTTCATTCCAGCGTCTGTTTACATGCATAAATGCACGCTCTACTACACCTGTGCACAGGTGTGCAAGAAGGGATTTAGATAATAGAATATGAGATGAGCTGAGGTTCATTTTAGGCCATTTCAAAAACCAAATAAGATGCTAAACATTACTGGGCTTTAATCGTTTATCGAATAGTACCAGACTAAATATCATCGCATTAATTAGTTTAAAGTTAATATTCGTTTACAGGGACCACTACCCTTGGCATTGGCATACAATTGGCGAAATTTGGCATTTACACCAGAACCGATCATGGTACCCCATAGTCAAATTTTTAGGCAAGCTGTCACACGATTGTTTCAATCAGCGCGGAGATGGGGCGGTGTGCGGGAAAGGGTCTCTGTTCCCTTGAGGGAGCACCTATAGAATGCACCGTCTTGCGGCGGTCGTTCAAAGGTATAGCGCTGCTCGTTTTAACTTTACTCCCTCACATCGTCTACTGGCTCCCAGATCTCCTTGTGGAGCTACATACTAAATACCGGAGAAGTGATGAGAATAAGGACTTAAGGACTCAGCTTTTTAGAAGCTTTGAGGGATATCCCTTTGGCTAAATGCCTTTGCATATATGTTGTGCCGTGAGAACTGCTCCAAGTCTCGCTCATCCAGTTGGGAACAGGTACACATGCCATAAGTACCATATGCTTTAACATGTGGGGTGTAGGGTTGAGGCATGAGGCATCAGTCCATACGCATATACTCATCCCATACACCCTTTTGGGTGTATGGGATGGACTACCTTTTCGTTTTCAAAATTAAATCGTCGACGAAATTTTTTTCACGCAACGTAGAATAACGAATAAGATACCGTTGGAAAGCCCGTTTCCTCTTCTATCGGTATCCAGCGGCGCGTTGCATATAGTTGATTATTAGCTGAGTAATTGAAAGAAATGTAAAAACATTTCAGATTTAGATGGGATTTTTCTATCCCGAAATTTTGGAAAAATTGGCGCGAAAAAAGCATCATGGGATTAACCCCATGGAGTCATCCCATATACCCTTTTCGTGTGGGTTCATCCCATAACCCCATGGGTGAATGGGATTCGTACTTGAGCTAAACTGAAATATAGAGAAAATGTAGGGAAGATGCGGTCGAATTTTTCACGAAGTGGCGGGAACTTCAAGATAAAAACGGATTTTAAAAAGGGCCGTGTATGTATTATGTATGCAATTAAAGGTGAATTCTATTGGCACAACAATTTCTCAAGGTGAGGCGATTGGCGATGACATGATTATTGAATGGTTCCTTCAGTGTACTCCATGTTGCATCAAAGTGAGTTTCGCCTAAAAAACTCTGTTAATTGTTTTTAATTCAAACCTAGTTTAAACCGAACTTTGATGCCGTTTCTTGTTAATATGATGAATAATAATTGATCAAATTGCAAAGTAATATTTTTGAAGTCATCGGGAGTGAAAAATGGCATCGTTGAAAAAGTAAGTAAAAATCGTTAAATTCGTAAACTCTTAGCTTAAACCCAACCGAAAAAGATGATTCTGAATTATAAGTGTTTTGTATTGATCTTCTGTTAACAGTATTTTTTTAAACTATTTACCTTTAGAATTTTACCTGTACCCACAAATCTGGTGCGGGACCGAGTATGACGAAAGGGCCTTGTTAAAGAAAACTTCGACTGCTATAGTAGCCTTGGAATGTCGTGCTCCACCGTATGGAAAACGGCGAGGCTGGATACCTCGTACTCAGGAGGTCTGTTTTCGATTTACACTTATTTTAAAATTTGATAGTTTATGCTCATGTAAAGGCTAAGATTATCAAGTTTGGATGGTCTTATGAAAGGATATCATTGTAATCATAGTGATGAGGTTTTTCGACTGATTTTCAGGATTTCGGCGATGGCGGAGCCTATCCGGAGTGTCATGTTGCCCAGTATCCTCTTGGGATGGGTAAAACTCGATACGGAAGGAGAAAAAAATAGCAATGCTTTAGCTGTTCAGCTTGATAGCGAAGGAAAGATCAAATACGACTTGATCGCTCGCCAGGGTCATTCAAAGGATAAAGTAGTATATTCCAAATACACGGATTTGTTGCCGAAAGAAATCACAAATGAAGATGATCCAGTTAGTACATTAATCTCTGACTTGATGGCCCAAATTGCAGTTGTTCAAAGTTTACAAAGTATTCAGCACACTGTATTATCCATTTTGCAGGAGTTGCAGAAGCCTGATGAAGAGGAAGTTAAGGATTTAACAGAAAAAACGAGGCTTGCTCTCGAAAAATTAACGCAGAGCAAAATTGCAGCTGCCATGCCTGTCAGGTGTGCTGACAAAAGGGTGAGGTCATTTCTTTGAAGCGAATGTATAGACTCGCGAACAGAATACTCTTGAACTAATAATAATGGGCCGATTGTTTTTTCGGTAGGGTGAAACTGCAATTTATACGTTACACACCTTCACAGCAAGGTTCTGCATTCAACTCTGGTGCTAATCAGCGCGTAATTCGTATGGTCGAAGTCCAGAGGGATCCCATGTCGCCACCGCGATTCAAGTAAGTTTTAATTCGAATAAAACTGTTTTGAGTTTTTATTGTGTTTCAAGGTTTAAGTATCTAAACACTGCTGCATCATTGGTATTTCTAGAATCAATACCAAAATCCCAAGGGGCCCACCCTCACCTCCGGCTCCTGTTCTTCATTCACCTACAAGGAAGGTCACAGCGAAAGAGCAAAAAGACTGGAAGATTCCACCGTGTATTTCTAACTGGAAGAATTCTAAGGTGAAATTTTATGCCTGAATTAGTGATCATCACGTTTAGTTCAGTGAAATAAAACAACTTTAGTACTTATGAACATGTTCTTCACAGGGCTACACCATCCCTTTAGATAAAAGACTGGCTGCTGATGGTCGTGGTCTACAGCAAGTCCACATTAATGAGAACTTTGCAAAGTTAGCCGAAGCTTTATACATTGCTGACAGAAAAGCAAGAGAAGCAGTAGAAATGCGAGCCCAGCTTGAGAAGAAGTTGGCTCAGAAGGAAAAAGCCAAGAAGGAAGACCATCTCAGGCAGCTTGCTGCAAAAGCTCGCGAGGAACGAGCTGGCATCAAGCATGCTACGGCTACCGGTAAAAATATTTTTAGCTAAACTCAGTCAGAGGATTACACTTTTATAAAGGAAATGTTTTTAAATATTTGCTTGGTTCTTAATATGCAGAAAAAGATGAAGAAGTAATGGAGCGGGATGAACTTCGCCATGAACGTCACAAGGAAAGGCAAAGGCAAAGAAATATTGCCAGAGCTGCTCCTGATAAAAGGTGATTGTTTTGAAGAACTTCATTTATTCACCTTCTCGTAGTCAGTAAAATAGAAGTTTTGAACACAATAGTAATAAATGTAATACATTTACAGACATCGCTTGGAGAGGGAACGAGAGCGTGACTATTAGCGAACAAATTGCCCTTGGTATGCCTGCTAAAACTATTAGTGGAGGAGAGACACAGTTCGATTCGCGACTTTTTAACCAAAGCCGGGGAATGGACACAGGCTTTGGAGACGACGAAGCTTACAGCGTATATGACAAGTAAGTGAACTACATCATATCCTAAATAATTTCCCCGTGCAGCTAAATAAGTTCTGTTTTTTTGTAGGCCATGGAGGCAGGGTAACGACATAGCGAATGCCATTTACCGCCCAAAGAAAGGTGGTGACTCCGACGTATACGGTGGTGATCTTGATAGCATCATGAAGACGAATAGGTAACTGGTTATGTGTATATTGCAGCCCTAACTTTTTCCCCTCACCAAGTGAGCCTATTTATTTATTTTAATTATTTTCTTTTTATCCCTATAGATTCATACCAGACAAGGAATTCAGCGGTACCGACAGGAATGCGACCAGATCTGGTGGTCCGGTCCAGTTTGAGCGCGACGACGAAGATCTTTTTGGAATTGGACAGTTCTTGGAAGCGGCCAAAAGAGCGAGTAAAAGAACGAACGAAGAAGACTCTAGCAAAGGACAAAGCAGCAGCAGTAGTAGTGATAAAAGACGCAGGAGAGATTAGACTTTAAGACTTTGGAGTTAGAACGGAAAGGTTACTTCTCATCTTTTTTCTTCGAACGGCAAATCCCTCTAGTGTCACTGGAGCAGAACATAGTAAGTTTCGCTTCAGAATCTTGAATATAGATTAGTTTCAATTAATCAATGGATGTAAGTTAAGCGTCCATTAGGTTTACGGTTTAATTTCTTTTAGAATAAGTATGCGCGCGTACACTCACCAATTATTCTTGTGTGCAGCTGCTCAAGTTTTGCGCTCACTGCGGCTGCTTTTATATTTTGTTTGTGTAGCCTAGGACTTACATTTATTAAAATACTCGATAACAGTTTGATTGAAATTCATGCAAATGAAAGCGATGGAGAAACAACTATTTGCATTTTTGCGAGCTCCGCAGAAGCAGCTGTTCACCAGTGACTGAACGCGCTTGCTCAGGTCTATAGCAATTATTGACATCATAGCAATCATACTTTTTGTCTTTCGGCTAGTTTAGGCAACCAATTTTTTGATAGAACTAAAGAGATTGAAAAAGTCCAATGATTTGTTGTTTCTGTCTGATTACTTTGAATTGTCGATTTTATCGTGCAAAATGTCATTCAGTAGCCTACCTCACGACTATTTAGCACTTCAAAACCAAGGTTTAGCTGACGCGTACATACCGATTAAGCTGTCTTTTTTAAAAAAGGTAGCCAGAAATTCCAGAACCGAAAGACTGCATGGAAGGAAGCAGAAACAATTCAATGTCATCTTTAAGAAAGAAAAATATTACGGCAGGATATATTTCAACAGCTGCATTGTGACTTACTACGGTCTTGAGCTTGACAAGGACTTTTTGCAAGTATGTTTGTCTCATTAATATTTTTGATTTTGATAGCACTTTGTCGAAGGAGCTGATTTCATTTTCTGACCGATTATTTTCATTTGTAGAAACTGCGTTCGCCTGTTGATCTACGTGATGCACTGGCGTTTGTCTTCTTGCTTCATGAGGGAGCCATTCCTATCGACGGCAGATTTTTCAAGCAAACAGCTTCTGATGTTGACTTTGGGCCTATTCGAAAGCTCATCTTGACTGTTGATCTACGTGATGCACTGGCGCTTCTCTTCTTGCTTTATGAGGGAGCCATTCCTATTGACGGCAGATTTTTCAAGCAAACAGCTTCTGATGTTGACTTTGGGCCTATTCGAAAGCTCGTCTTGACATTGTTCGGATCGTCAAAATCAGAAGTATTCCAGCAATCTTCACAGAATCCTTTGTTTTCAAATGACAAGACAGGTTCGTAGGTTGCCCAATGGGGAAAAAATGCTGCATCTTGGGCTTGTCACAATGCATGCAAACTTTTTTCAAGTCTTTCCACGTATTTCGACAGGAAAAGAAAACGCACTTCTCCGCTTGGTACTCCTGAAAGACTTCAAGGAGTTCGTCTTTTTTGTTGACGTTAAGGGAGATATTTATGGTAACTTATGAGCGAATATCTTTTACGAAATATCTTATTCAAAGCGTGTGTTGTTTCACTAACGTTTATTTTTGTTTCTGGTCCCAATGTCTAGATGGAAATATGCAACTGCTGGCTCATTCAGAAGAAAACGAAGCCAGGCCTGACCTCTTCCACTACTGGAATCATCCTCCTGATACACAGTTTTCCGACTCAGCAAGTGAATCCACGGACTCCGAATGAATGACTGATAGGAAAAAATGAAGCCTATTAAGTGCAGTTGTCTTCCTCAATAATGCTGATGCACAGCCATCATCAACTGTGATAGTGCTACTTGACGCAACCGAGAGCCAAATGTGACCCCAAAAAATATCATCTATTGTGTAAGCAACCAGGTCTATAGCATTCATAACTGTGCGATTTATTCATCATTCGATATTACCAAGTTACTTAAAACTAAGTCTTAAGCAGACTTGGATGATAACGCGAAAGTCAGCATGTAATGCCTTTGCCTTACTGTAGTTCTGGTGGAAGGACTAGGTTAACATCACAATTGTGAGATTCTTTGCAGAAATTAGAGAATAAGATACTCTGTAACAAGTCAGTTGAAGAAACTTGATTAAGTGCTGGTTGATTTGCTTCTAATCTTGCTGTTGATTCAAGCCTTTCACTCTCGTACTGTGCAGCTGAGACGCTAACGAATGTTGTAACTACCCTGCTCATGTGCAGCAAACAATCTAGCACAAAATGATTCTCTAGAAAAACACAATAGAACGCAATTAATAACTCAATATGTTATGAAAGAACACACTGGGCGAATCAGAGGCGAATGATATAGGATAGGGCGGATATGTTTGACCCAAGTTTAAAGTTGAGATCTAATAATCTTCCTTGTATTAAATTTCAAATCATTTGTCAAATCTTCCTAATAGCTTTTAAGGGCTGGAATGATCCTGAGATTGTTAAGGTGGGAATCGTTTACCTTGGTCCAACTAAACGGATGTAACAATAGGCTGATAAGGGCTGGAAGGCGGCTACTTTACAAAATCCCTTTTATAAAACTTACATCCTTCCTTAAGAAATGAAAAGCTTGAAACTAAGTGATTCCGACCGTGTAAACTTACGTCACTAGCACAAAAACAGAAGAGTGAAATGTCAAATACCACTACTTAGAGACTTCCAGTTTACTAAAACTCCAGTTTGAAATACAACCCTACCTTTGTTAAGTAACTACTCGCTATTAACTTACTGCTGACTGTGAGTGTGTAATTGGGGACGACTAACTGAAGTATTTCTACAAATGACGATTGCCACAATATCGAGACCATTGTAAAGATTATGTTGTATAGATAGATATACTGAATCCTGAATCTTGTCCTACAGACATGGTCGCACGAATCTTGTTCTTACAAAGGTCCATTGACCTCTTCCCTTGCCATTGCCCGTAGCAATTGATCACAGTTGACAACCTTGCCGACCTCCTCAACAAGGTCAGCGTTTAGTTGGCCTTGGCCTTCCCGTTAGCAAGGTCCTTGGAGGGATCACGGAGCGCTGCTCTAGCCCGCTTCACCACATAGCTCTGGTAGAAGAAATGGGCGAAGAGGACCAGATACGAAGCGTACATGGCCAGCGCAATGGTGACGTTCCATGGAATTCGAGAGCAGTCCGCGGCCCGGGAGGTCCGCAACCAGTAGAACGAGACCAGGTTCAGACCACAGCCGATGACCATTTGGACGAGCTGGAGCGTGGTGATGACCATGCTGATCTTGCGCGGTACCTTGACCCCAAGAGCGCGAAGGGCATAGTAAGAGTACATGATGGAGTGCACAAAGTAGTTCATCACGATGAAGAGTCGATGACAAGGGTCCTGAGCCTCGTAAGTGTACCAGGTGTAGAGCATCACAGTGGCGTGGTGGTACCAATGGAGGAAGATGAGCGGCTGCTTCCTTAACACTATGAAGGCAGTGTCTCCAAGCTCCACTGCCTTGGAGAAAGTACCCACCAGAGCCCAGAAAGCACTTGCAGAGTTACCGTCCTGTCTTGAGCAAATCAAGTGGAACCAGCCGTTCGCCTTGCTGCGCAAAATGTACGCAACTTCCGGGAAGGACCGCAGAAAGCCCGCACATGAAAATGCCGCCAGGCCCACATTCCACAAAGTCAAGACCAACTGAAGTCGGTATGGATGCCGGTTCTTCATCCAAATCTGACCGAATTGAATGAACGCAATGTACAGCACGGTGAAGTGGACTGCCAGCGTCCAGTTCTTCGACATCCAGCGTCTCCAGCTGTTTAGCTGGAACTCGTCCTCGAACCAGTAGGTCTCCAGGTAAGGAGGGCTCTGGATCGGCGCTGGAACAGGCTCCATGAACTTGTCCATCAGGCACTGAAGACGAAATGAACGGTCCCTTAAAGTTGATCCTAAGAACAGTGTAGCTGAAACAGAGGAAGGGTCGCCGTCAGCACAACCAAGTTTCAAGAACAAAGGCTCCCTTCAGTACCTTGTAGCTTAGCTAATATCTCAACTTCAGAAGCCAAAGACGTGATCAGTGGTGAAAGCCATTTTGCCTTGTAAGTTAAACCTTGTTGTCTTACCTGAAGGCGAAGATCTAGCTTAATTGTTTTATTTCAAAGCTGGAAACTTGCAAGTCAGACCCTCTGACGAGTGAAAGCTCAAGCCACTAAAGGTCGTCGACTTGCTTTTCACCGGGTTAAAAATATCCCGGGGGAGAATTGTAACCACAAAATGTAATTGCTATCTCACACAACTACTCATTTTGAGTTACAAATAAAAAAAACTATCTATGGTTGGGAAAAAATTGCCAGGAGTCGATCCTCTCGTTCATCTGCACTTCTCAGATTACGACACGACGAGAGACGGTGTGGACTCTGAACTACAAAAGAAGAATGCACGAACATCCAGGAAAGGAATGGTAGAAAAGGCATCTGCAATGCTGGTATTGGAAAAAGCTAAAAGCCGGCAGCCTGCTGTGCTCCTGTCGGCTATATCCGCTCATGTCTAGGGAATCGCTCGGTACCCGGCTCGGGCTCCGAGTTTACTCGTCAAGTTTCCTATGACGAACAAGAATTTATTCCGTGCTTCCGGTAACCCGGCTATCCCTCATCCACCACCAAGTTCTTCGGAGACTCTTTGACTCCTGCATTTCCTCTTTGAGTAAACCGAGAAACTTTGATCGCTCTCTCAATACTTTTCCCACAACTAATGCTTCCATAACAGGCGCTTCGGGTAATATAAACCCACAATGTGTACACAGTGCCAAGGCAAAAATCTTCATTTACTCGTGTACGAATACTTTACTCGGGTTCTATCAACCTTGTACGGTAATTTCGCTACTGAGAATCCATAATGACAATCCTGTAAAGGTTGGGGACGAACGACTAATCTTGCTGGACAAGACAAGCAACGTTTCTCCAGCTTGAGCACCTCGCACCGTTAAATGCAACAGGAGGTGCTGACATCATGCCTTGCATTTTAAAATCTGTAAATGACTGTAGTTCATGAACGGTTGCGGATTTTCACTCACAGTTTGAAGATCTGTGTTCCTCGTGACTTCTTTTCTCGAAAAACATTCTCAGCTCAAAAACTCCAAAAGTGGCCCAATTTCACAAAAATTGACAATGGTTGTTAACTGCTCCATTTTCAGTTTTTTTTAACTGAGAACGGTTTCTAACTAAAAAAGACACTAGGAAAGGAATACAGATCTGCAAACCATTTTTGAAAATTCCTTACCGTTGATCAACTACAGCCATTTAAATGTGTAGGCATCATGTCAGCAACACCTCATGCAATGCATCCACAAGCTCAATTGCAGGGAGTTTAAGCTGGAAAAGTGGAGTTTTGCTTTCACAGAGTAGCTTGAATAGCTCACCCTCTTCATTCTAAATTGCCGGTTATGTTTTTCAAGCCTTCCAATGCTATTATTTATGAATTCGTAGCCCAAACTCCGAAAAGAAAGGGAACTGGGAAAC
>VRMD01001615.1:0-16185 GCA_009872375.1 Sminthurides bifidus | reverse complement strand
ACTTTTGATGAGCGATCAACCATTAACAAATCAGTTTCAGCCCGCCCGCCTTTGCTTTTCTAGTTCACTTCTTTTCCCGTGTCTCCGCGTCGAGTTTCGCCTGAGTTTATTCCATTTCCGAGACTGAAAGTCTGAAAATATCCGTTTATTCACTTCCTCCTCTTTCCACATTAGTCTCATTCAAAACATTCTACCCGACCGGATCTACTACCTGCTTTTAAATCATTATAGCAAACCACCTCCTTGCCACTCATCGTAGTTTCTCCATCCGAAAGTTTTCTAATGACACCAGTACAAGAAATACACGTGTACTAAGCTTTAGATTGAGATTTATTCTTGGCTTTTCATCACTTTCTAAGGCTTCGAACTAACACGTAATTTGCACAAAAGCCGCCTTTTTAAGATGGAGGGGACCCATCTCAGATTTATTTTGCACTTTATTTGGTAAACTGTACATTTACTACGAACTAAATTTTTTTAAATTGGTATGTCAATAAAATTTAAAACGGTAATAATAAGTAACAGATAACCATTTGTCGCATAAATACGGCAACTTAAATTAAAATTTGGTATATGTACAACTCCTACATGTCGATCATGCAGGAAGAGATAAGTCTCGTTGTCGTCAGCATTGCTTGCCCTGGCGGCTATACATTTTAAGTACTAGCTCTAGTTCTCTCAGTTAATGTGTCAGTAGTGGTAGCAATTTATCATTGTGAAATTTTGCGGCACGTCGCGGAGCTTTTCTCGCAGAAATAATCTTGCTGGCAAGGGCACGTAATCCTGAAAGCGTTGAGTACCTCAACTTCATTTCCATTCGGATATGTCAGAGTGAAATTTCTTTCGACATTCTCAGGAATACAAGCATCTCCAGACGCTCCCAGTAGGAAGACACGTTGCCACGGCGTACCTTGTCATTCCTGCAAAGGTGACAACAAGCATTCTATTAATCTTCTGGATTCCTCTCGCCTCCCGTACTCTCCCCATTCCAACCCTGTAGCCACAGAAATGTATGCTCACACAGTTAAATCGGAACAGCAACTCCACCTCGGTACATACTCTCAGGTCGCATTACGGCTCTCGTCACGTTACATCACAGCGCTAAAAGGTATTTCAATTCTCTGCCATTTCTTTAGTGACTTTTCAATTTCCTTCAACTTCACGGCCGTAACAAAATCGGTCTCATATTACTCTCCAACAACAACTTCCACTTATAGCAGACTGGAATCGCATAAAAACCATTAGAATTGCAACTGGAATTCTTGCGAACTGCTTTTCGTTAACAGAACACCGATACAGTGCCGTTACAAAACGGAGAGAACTTGAAAGAAAAACCTCATAATTTTCAAAAAAGGATAGAGGCAAGCTATTCCAGGATGTGAATTTATAAACAGTTTTGGCTGAAACGGAAATTTAATATGCATTTCAACTGCATTTAGAAAGCAATCTCCGCCCTTCTTATGGTACTTATGTAGTTTTCTCCTCTGTGGTTCCGGGAGTGTTACGGCCGACTTTAATAAAGTCCTGTCTTTATGGTAGGGGAAGAGTTGCTGGAGAGTGGGACAAAAAACTTGACGAGGTAAGAGTGAAAATCGGGTGCTTTCATTCAGCGTAGTCAACTAGGCGGAAGTCACCATCTTCATAATTGAGTTTTAATGGAATGAGGACAAGTCCCCGCCTCTAATGGAAACTTTAATAGAAATTCAACAGAGCCGTTGACAAATTCAAAAGAGTGGAAAACTTTCACTCCATCTCTTTAATGATCACCGCAACTCTTTCGCCACCTTTCCCGGGTCCCTCAAAATTTTTTCCCGCTTATATAGCTGACTCTCTCTGACTCATCGCAAATCCGGCATGGTACAAGTAGTCTTAACAGGTTCCGCTTCAGTGCATTCTCCAATGGTAGGAAGGGATTTAGTTTTTTCCTACACCATGACCTTCTTCTCCTTCAGACAGTTGAGTCAATTCTTTGTTCAATGCTAAATGAGTCTCATTATTGCACATTGTCTACTCTGAGTATAATTTGCATTGGCAGTTTCCACAATTTTTAAGTTCTCAACGTGATTTCCACGATGAGAGGCAGCTCCCTATTCATTTCATTTAATTGCAGGCATAGGACCAGAATAAGTAGACCAGGTAGGTGCTTTGACATTACTAAAAGAGTAATGCTGTCGTATCTATTTAATTTAAGATAACAACAGGCACGCGAGTTTGGCACAAACACTGTTAAATAGAAGTGGCCTGATATTTGCCTCCTGTTTCATGTACCGCCTATTCTGCATTAGTTAGAGCTGATGCATTTTGCGTAATGATCAACTCACGTCGAATGAAGAGGGGCTACTAGATCTTGGAAGTATCATCTTCCTTTGAGCACCTTCCCTAAAACTAGAATCTGTCGGCGGTTCTGTTCGCTATCGAAGTACAATGGTAGCCATTCTAAGGCCTGAAAAGGCTTGGAGGGTTTTCCTCTCTCACGTACTTTGTTTGCCACGTACGTAGCCAATTTGTTGCTGCAGAGGTATTTTAATTTTCTAATGGAGGACAGGGAGAAGCTACGATGGAAATATTTCAGAGGTGATTTGCATTCACTCTCTTTCCAGCACCTGCGGATTGGAAGAAAGGAGCAGAGCTGTGGCCGTCTGTTGCTGTTCTCAGGAATCGATCATAGAATAAATCTTGTCAAACTCACCAAGAGAGCAGCAAGAATGGGAAGAGCAATCATTGTTGGATCTGCACTCGACCATTGGGTTGGAGGCCGACCGTCCCTCCGTTTCCGTCTCCCGACTGTGCAGCCCCTGGTTGCGCTCATTGCTTTCACTCTGCTCGTAGCTTGAGCTTGGGTAGTCAAAGGACTCATGGTCGTACTCAACCTGGTTTGATTGGGGTGAAAGCGTCTCTGGTGTGGATTTTCCATCCCGTGGAACAATACCGAGTCCAATTTCATCCCGTCCCTTGAGCCGACCGCAGGAGCCGGTGGAAATCATTAGACAGGCAGTGAAGAGGATCCCACATGTGAAAGTTAATCTAGAGAGTGGTGCCATTTTGTGTGAATTTTTCAAATTTTTACGCGTACACAAATAGGACAGCAAAGATATGCCTTGATGCTTTCCCTTTGTCTCTCGGCACGTCTGACCAATCAAGGAAACAGAGGAGGGGGCTGGAGGAGGGAATTCTTCCTTCAGCTCTCTTTGTCCGCACTCTCTAATATTTCTCCGCTTGACACTTTTCCCAACTACACTTGTAACTTTATTGTCAAGGGACTTGAGCCAAAATTCCGTCACTTGGCCGAAAAATTCTCGTCTGTCGTCACAGTCTCGCTCTCTCTCTCTCTCTTGTTATTCTTCCAGGCTTGTTATTCTGCATACGCGCTTGTCTCTCGCCACCCTCTCGTCTCCTCTCACTTTTGTGAGCGCTGGCTATAATACACACGGTGAAAAAAGTCCGCGCCAACTTTGTGTATTCTGGGTGTCTATAATCTATTTTCACTGTCACACAATGTCCTGGGAAAGTATCACTCAAGAACTTGTTCTTTCACTGCGAAAATATTCTATGCGCCTCTGGGAAACTTTTTTAAAATGACCCATGAAATCCAGCAAAAGTTGCTAAATAAACTCCTTTTTATATTCCACCTCCCGCTCACAACTTACCAACAGACCATAGTTCTTGCTAGAGGTGCTTCATTTTATACCTCTTTCAACTCTTTCATTCACCAACTGCTGCGACCAGCCTCTTTTGCATCCAGTACAGCATTTGCATTCACGGAACACAATGTCCATCATCCCACGAATGCGTCACTACTTCACTCCACAACGTAAGTCCACGGGGACTAATTCAATTACCTACCACAACAACACCGTGCTGTAGTATGCACACTACGTACCGATCATGATGACCAAGCAGGAGCATATATCACCTTCAAATCTGCAGTCTAAACGGCATTCCCTCAGAATCCCCAGGGAAAATCGCCGCCGTTTCCCAAAGGTAAATCGCTATCCATAACCTTATAGAAATGCTAATAGTTGTTGTTTAGATGCTCATCTCTTCTGGACACTTCCCTCCACTAATCTCTCCATACGCTTAAGATTTATACACGTTCATCCACTGCCACTCGCCCACCTGAGCCCAGCTCTTGAGTCAGTTCAGAGACTAAGCATGCCATTAAGACCAAAGCGGCCACAAGACACTTATCTTTAGAAACTTTGGCAGTGTTATATGATGTACATGGCCAAAATTGAATCCATATTCCGTAATCTGCATCGTAAAGCTTATTTTCGCCTCGCATCCAAAGGACTGCACATTTAGATTCAATCCCACAGCTCAACTGCCATCTTCCACCTCCATTCAACCTACATTGTCATTGGGCTGAGGAGAACTCAGCACCTGATTTGCGAAAGGGTCCACGCAAGCATCCCTATCGTTCTATATCCTGGCCTTGCACTTATCGTTATCCTTGTCATTACACTTTCGTGCGTCATCCTCACTTTTGCATGGTTTTTCCACATGGACGTTGTGATTTTTTCCAAACTTGAATTTTGACTCATGTGTGATGCCATGGTGTGATATCAAAAGTGGATGCATCTTGGTGAAAAATCCCCTGCATCCAACCCCTATCACGTCACCGTTCTCCTCAACTTGTCAACAACTATGAGCCGCCATAAATCCTCCAGCTTGAGCTGACTATAGTGATTCCATTCCGCTTCAATAGCACCGGTATCAGTAAACAAATTAAAATATTCATTTGACGAGTAAACATGCTTGCCGTCATCCTGCTCTGTTTATAGTCTCAAGTTGGAAACAAAATCCTTTGAATCATGTATACTCAAAAGCCGCCAATCCTTCCGCCTCTGTGCATCCTGCATCTGTACTAATCTTTGCACATGCAGCAGCAGCCCATACATATCATTCCACCTCTCATTTCTCTGAGTGCACGGATTATGTCGGAGAAATGGCGAAATCTACAGCTCAAGCATCCGTCTGAATACTCTGAATTGTACTACCTTTGGTTTTTCGGTCTGGGCCTATGGCAAGCTGAATGTGCGCAGCTTGCGACCTGAGCTTATAGCTTTTGATACTCTATATGTATTTACTTTCAAAGATCTAATCACATAAGGCCTGGATTTCTGGATTGCATTCATTCAGCTTGAATGAATTGACAGTCTTTTGCTTCATGACACACTTTTCATTTACAGAATTGACTACTTGTCGGGGATCTTTACACACTTGGTACTGCTATGACGAAGTCAACAACAACTAGTAGATAGTAGTTTAGATAGTAGCTATGGAATCTCCCCTGACCATCGGATTATGAATAACGTGACTTGGTGACATTCAGGAGCACCTTTAATAAGTCTCTAATTTGGTATGTGCAAATTAGCCTCTTAATGGAATTTCCGACAATTTCTATGCACTGACTTCATTTGTCAAGGCTTGCCCAAGGTTTCTAGAACGAGAAGTACTTGAGTTGAGAGTGCCTTTCTTATCAGCCTCTTAAAGGTTTATCCGTTTGTCAGAAACGCTATTTAATAATCCATTACTTGAAACAGCTTTTATCCATGCAAACTCGTACTTAAGCTCAGAGAAGATAACGTGATGTTAGCTTGTCTTTTTCCACGAGGTACTCAAGCTTTTGCTGCTAATTTCGGTTTCTCTTCTCCTAAATTGTACTCGGATGGAGCAGTGCTTTTATGCTGCATGATGAGAAGAATGTGTCTGCCTGGAATTTATTCGCGGGTTCTTGTTACTATTTGCATGAGGAAACTTTCTGCACGCCCATGTCCTGTCAAATTACCGGACTCGGTTCGAAACTTTTCGATAATTTTTCCAATCCCCAGCCCTGGCTTGCAATCCAGGGAAGAAGGCCAAGCTTTGCAATTTCAGCGTCTGGATTTGGAAGGAAAACAAAAGAAGCATGTCGTAATGGATGGTTTGAATTGCAATTGGTTTGCTGCTGCAGCTGGCTTGTTTGATTTCAGAAACCCAACTCAGGATCAGGAGCTGTGCTACTAGCACGAGGGAATGGTCGGCAATTTGTCAGCTTTGCTCGAACGTTTTAGCCCCTGACGACGAGAGGAAGTTAACTTGTTTACATTTTGTTAGCCACACGTAAAGTGGTTTCAAGTTGTAATGAGTGAGTTGTTTGTCCGCATTTGTCTTCCTTCTCCTGTTTACTTGTTTTCTTTGTGTGCCGTAGCTCTGTGTTTTGTATTGTTTGTGTTGCTGCAGCTTCTTCAGCTCTTGATGAGGCAGATGTTGAACTGCTTGAACAAGGCACGGCAATCAAAGACTTGTTGCAGATTTAAAGGAGATCCTTCCTAGATTACTCATCAGCATTCGACCAGTTGGAACGGAACAATGAATCCGAACAGCTAAACAGCAGTCAAACCACACTCTGCAGGGGACGTGACATTTTCAAATCTTATGGTAAATACACTTCCTCACGTTTCCTTCCGCATACATTTTTCACTTCCCCTCTTCTCTCCGACTGCAACTTTGATAACCACTCACTTTTGTTGATTTTTTCCAACCGTAACAGACGGACTGAGTCATGTCTGAAGTACCTCTGTAGTGCATGATGCCCAACATCAGTAATCAGTGACCTTCGTCCTCTTCTCTGAATCACTTGCTCATGTGGTTCGAATCAAATGAGAGGTAATGTGCCAACTGACATGCTCTTCCTCTAAAAGACATTTTTTGTCGAGGATTTCGGCGTAAACCTACGATTACGTCGCCAATTGTTCATCTTTCATCCCTTATCATAACACTACAGATCAGCTCATCTTCGCAAGCCCTCGGCCTTGTAAAATCAAATGAGTAGGGCTAAATTAATCATGGAGTTCTTTCCTTCAGTCACGATTTGCAGAACTGTGGCTCTCAAAGTTGTCGCCAACGTATGCTTGCATTCCTTTTTCTGCAAAATTAGTCAAATCTAGGCATGATCACGACAGCGTTTGCAATTTATTTCCGAGCTCTCTGTTCATGTAGATCGTGTATGAAAAGGACCGAGTATGAAAATGAAGCAAAGCAGAGGAATTCCGGATCCTGTAATAGGAGTCTGCAAAAATAAGATATCACAGCCAGCAGACCTATCACTGTGAGGTACTCCGTGGAGCTCTTTCGCTCAGGTTCTTTGATTTAATATGACTGTTAATTTGGAGGGGAAAAAGTACCTGAGAGTGGAACATACGTGGATTGGCGCATTTCATACATCTGCAACCAGTGATTAGTTGCGGTAACCTCGGAAATTTCACGAGTACTGCTCCAGGATCTGCACGATAAATCATATGGGAATTAGTACGCTTACGAACGACTACATAGTTTCATTATCCAGCAGGGGTGAAATTGGCGCAGAGAAAATTGCCGGGAGGTTGCGAAAGTGAGTTTATCTCTCAGCAGCCCCGCTTGTTCTCTCCTCGTCATTAAAGTAAACCTTTTGTTTAGCTATTGCCGACATCTCCTGGAGCTTCAGGAGCATCTGTTTGCTTTCTCTGTGCTGGAGAATCTGCGGGAGATCCATGTCAAATGCACATTTACCCACATCTTTCCGTCCGCCCTTCAGCCGCCTCTTCCTCCCTCGGTTGGCAAGCCAGAAGAGATTGCAAATAGTTGTTCATCTCTCTTGCTCTTGTAAAATTTTTCCTTTTACAACCCACCTATTAATTCCTCTTTGCGTAATAATCGTAAGAGCAAGCATTACAAATCACTGCTATGCAAACCCACTCCAGGGCTAGGTAATTAGATTAATCCCGCACAATACCCACATGAGGAGCGAGCAGACGCCTAAGGGTTTTATTATTATTTAGATCCGTTTTTGTTGCAGACTGGATGATGAAGCCAGGAACCTGTGCTGGATATGCACACTCTGGTATGTCGGTCATCGCCATTTCCATGTCGACCAACCAATTCCGCAGCCAGCTCAGGCTGATTTTCCAATTAAAGTCCCAGCTCACTCAGCAACAGTTAATCATCTCGTCTTTTACTTTCTCTCTCTCTCTCTCGGAGGCTTTCTCTTCTGCCATCCAATACAGCATTGTGCTCTGCCCCCGCTTATAGCGTCAGGGTCGTGATCAAGATTTCAGTTTACGTGAACAGCTTCTGAATATTCAGGTTATTATTTTCGCACCGCAGTCCCTTTCTCGTCTTCAACTCTCAATGTAACACTGTGTAGAAGATACTCATCAGTACAATCGTCTGCCAAAGCTTCATTAAGTATTCAAGAGTCAACGTTATTGGAAAATGTTGGCGGAATTCGTAACGTAACCTTCTTGGCCGGAATATGCACACATGCTCTAATCTGGATGGAGCATATGTAGTGAGAGAACCCGCTTTTTGTAACTGCTCTCTTGTCATGCAATTCATCTTCCTAAATCCAGACCAAAAGTCATATTTCCTATCGCCCAACATTTAGTGCCAACTGACTCTAGGTCGGTCTCTTGCATTCTGATCCCGGCTTTATGGTATCTTCATTTCATTCCAGTCTGAGAACCAGGCCACGTTTAGTAACCTAGTAAGGTTTGCCCAATAAACTTTGTCTAGTGGTCGTTGTCGTTCCCGTTGTCATTACATCTTACAGTTACGATCCAATCTTTGTAGATTTTGCGCAAACAGCGGCTTAGATAAGGCTTACAGCTACATGTATACCTCATCCCCCATTGCTCCAGTCACAAGTAACTGGTCACGGACAGCAATCATCCGGTAACGGCGGACTTTAATGCCCCTCCAGCACATACAATCAATGGCAAAGACACAAGTGGACATTCCACAATTCTCTGCTTCTGGTACAGACATTGTACTTTGGCATGTGCATATAAAATAGATTTGCTCCTTTCCAGAGCTGGCTAGCGGCGTTACGTAAGTGAATTCTTTCCGTCCGGAAATCGAAATTTGGGAGGAATTAGCCTGTATTTGTTCACTTTCATGTCATTCTGAGCGGACTTAATTACTCCCTCTCTTGGTCTTCCGGTCTTTTATTCCAGCCCTTTTTCCTCCTGCCTGCGTCCGTAATCGCTCTTTAGAATTATAAAACTCAACGTCCATGACGGGCATTCTCCTCCCCAATCTTTTTTTCTTCCGGTGGATCATTTCTTTTTACAAGAAGAAAAGCTCTATTGTGAACCTTTTCCTTCTGTTGCAACACTACGGCTTCAACCAACTCTCCATCGTTTGTAAAGATGGAGTGGTTGGATGGCAAGACGGAATCTCTTTACTGCAATGCTTCACTCCAGGAAAATAAAATCTGCAAGCCGCTATCGTTACAGGCTTTTGCAACTTTCACTACTGCGAAAGTGCCCTACGTCAACTTTTTCTAGTGATGCTATAAACATTTTGTACAAAGTAAAGATTGGAAGGGCACAAAGTACGAAAAACAGGAGGCATTATTCATGTACACAGCATTTCAGTTATTGCCAGCGAATTCGCAGTCAAAGTGCTCTCTGAGGATCCGTTGAAGCTTCTCTTTCACAACGTTTTGCTAAAAATTTTGTATTTGGTCCGTGCCAGGGCATGAAACAAGCTATGGATTCCGTGCAACCATCTTGCCGATTCAGTGAAGCACTTTGTCAAATGTTGACTAGGTTCCGTACTTGTGCCGAAGCAAGGCTGTGTGCTTGCACATAATTTAGAAACGTTGCAAAAACTTGAGAAATAGACCACGGGCATAAAAGCAAAAATTCATCTCCCTGTGGCTCTATCAAGTCATATGTCTAACACTCTGAAGCTGCTGAGAGAATACAATTTCTCCTTCCTCCACCCGCATTGAATTGACGTCTTCAACTCAAATCAAGGCTGCATTTCAATGGATGAAGCACACAAACGTTCACTAGAATGGCAAGTTCTTTCCTGTGGTACTTCACCTCGGATGGAATTGGTGCTGCTGGTTGGTGTTGGTGCCCCACACCCCGACTGAGTGGCACGTAGATGCCCCGGTCTGGATAAAAGCCAGACCGCGATCAGTTTTCTCACCGCAAAGAATCCCCTGTTCCCTTGCCTTGGTTTGCGGAGTTCACTCTTTCCATTAGTTTTTCCGCCTGTAATCTGACACTGATGCTCTTTGGAGCAATCAGTCGGTTGAATTGAGTAGGGCTAAAATTTCAATTTGCCTGACGCACGCAAAATCCCCTGGTAGTCAACTTTCCTAAAAGTTGCCTTCACTGCTGGGCAAGAAACTACCGTAATAACGTTTAAGACCTTGTAGCCCGGCTTACGTGCTTGTGAAGCGAAAGTAGTGAAAGCATTAAAAGTACGCACGCATGCACTGGCCCCTGCTCTCCATCCGGGTACAGCCACTTTTCCGTAGATTCTCCTTCCTCTCGTTATGTAGATAGACAGCAGAGTGAACCGCTACCAGCTGTAACATGTATGAACTGGTGGCCGAATGACCGAGAGAGACGCGACTTTCACATAAGCTGATCACAGGGTATTTAGCTGTAATCGCTTAGCCTCACTTGGCTCCGAGGCCTCAGTGGAGTCGTTTACTGAAAAGATTCTCTTTGTGGTTTGCAGTTACTTCAACTTGTTTTGATTGACAACTCGTCCTCTGTGTAGCCCTTCCGTGTGAGGCACCAACAATACCCGGGCTGGAGCTAGTCTTTCTAACGGGATTGCCACCGTCCTGTTTATTTTCATCGTATTCCTTGTTTGCAATGATGCATATGTGTGCGGCATCGATATGAAATCTTGCATAGTCGGCCACCATTCTACATGTGCCATATGTATGATGAATAGCAAGGCACGTAAAGACCGCTGTACTTGTGCTCTTTGACTGGCATCTTCAGTCGGCAGCTCTGTCATCTGTATCAGGCCGGGATCAAATAAGTACATGGCTGGCTCTCACAGATTACAGGCAATTGCAATGTTTTACGATAGTTTTTGCTCTCAACTGCGCGATCGATGGGCTACAGGCTGAAGGACGATTTACGGCGGCCATTCCACCACAAGTATTTACATCCACACTAGAAGACCTTTGAATCTTTGCGGTTCGGAAGTGAGGCGGGCGGAATATGGTGGAATCTCATTGGTGGTTTCGCTTGTCACATCCAGCAAGTTTTGTATTTTCTCTCATGCATTTCTCAAAACATATGTAATGTTCGGTGACAAATCGCCATGGATTCGCTCCCACATGTAATTCTCAACTACTGCATGCATGCTCAATTGAATTGAGCAGAGTGAGCAGACTTGTATAGTATGCTACTAATTGCGTTGGTTTGAAGTGGTGGATGTACAGAGGGATTAATTGCCATCTGCAAACTGCCGTCATGGAAAACGTTTGAAGTGGTGGTAACCGATGAGCGGGAGGGGGTCGGCGGGGCTGAAGCGTGGCAAACGCTGTTGAGCCAACTCAGTCAGTCAGTTAGTATCTGTGGATGAGGAATTGCGTCAAGTAATCAAGCATTTGTGCCATACTAAACGTTTTACGATATTCCGTCCGAAGATTTATGTTTTCCTCATAAAGTCTCTCTCTCTCAATGATAGGATGCAATCCGGGAGCATTACAGTCAACACAGTAGTTGGCGGAACTGAAAATTTTCCTCGGGAACACACCTCTGCCGTGGCCCTAAGTTGCTCAAAGGGATAGGAGAGCGTTACTACAGCACTACACAAGTTCGAGAATGGGTTTCATACTTCCCTCCGGTGATATTTGTACATGTTGCCGTGGCGACGTGCGGGGAAACCACGTCAAACAGTCTGTGTAGATTTTGCGGAATGGGGGCCGATAGCAACAAAAAGTTTGACATCATGTGTTCCTCTTGGCGCATCTTCCTCATTTCCCAACGTCTTTTTACGCTCTTGTAAAAGAATCTTACCTCTTTTACAGCTTTCCAGCCCATCTCCCACTTCCTCCGGTTTTTTAGGCGACCTATATATTTTCGCCTATAAAATTTTATTTCCCGCCCCAATCTCTGCATTTCCCCAGCCAGCAACAAGTTCGTATATTTTGTGGATTCTAAAAAATTTCTCATTATTTTCCCTTTCCTCCTCGCACTTCCGGCCCAAGCCGTATCGCTGTCTTCTGCAACTTTCTGTTTATTGCAAAGTTCACAAAACAAAGTTGGGGTACGGAGAATCAAGAGGTAGGCAGTAGTAACTACTAACTGTCAAGTGCGACCTCGTGTACAAATTCTCCTCCTTGGTAAGGAGTAGCGTCAGTGAGATTGTTGTTGACTCTTGAGTTTTTGAGTCCGTTTGTTACGGGTGTACCGGTGCCTCGTTAAATGCACACGAACGAAGAGGATGCTTCCGGTAGAGCTTCCCCGTGTCCCAACCAGGGACCGGAAGTCAGTCATGGTAGCTTACAGAAAACTGGAATTCCTTTACCACAAGTGAGTACGGATTGCGGCAAAAACAACAGGTTTGCCTTTCAAGCTCTCGTCTCTTGTCAATTATGCTGAAGGAAATTTGTGAAAATTTCTTAGTACAAAGAGCACGTTTATATATAATGTTACATTTAACTTGTAACAAGATTCCATTCAAATTTCTTACATAACTCTCTGCCCATCGTTTGTGCAGCATTTGCTAGTTTTGTTGTGCCTTTGTGATGCTGAGGAAAGAGAGCGGCGGTATTTGTGTCACACGTGGTGGTTTCATGATGTCTTTGGGTTTGCTAAGGTTGCAGCACTGAGATGATGAGCGAAGAGAGCGCTCTTGAGAAGGCCCGGAATGCCGAGGATGCTTTGGAGGCAAGAATGGAAATTAAGTCGAATCCTTCTGACACCACAAAGGATTTGATGACCGCTAAAATTCCCCCAATTTCTCTCTCTTCTCCTGCATCTTGTTTTCCTCGTAATGAAAACAAAGAGAAACAATACTCGCTGTCCGCAATTCACCAACTTTCTCCACATGTAAGTTTTTAATCCCATACTCTTCTTTTGTTTTCCCTTTCTCTCACCCGCAAACTTGTTACTTTGCTTTTCACCCTCTTAAGTTATTCCTCTCGCTGCCTTTCATTTCCCTTGTCCTTTCTCCCGCTATTTTCTCAGGTTTCTTTCTCCTTTGTCCTTCCAATGTGTGTCATGCTTTTCCATATTAAAAGCAGCATCAAATGCGATTATCTTCCTGCATTAAATTTATCCTCGCTCTTGGCTGGCACTAACTCTTTCTCCCTCTTTCAGCAATTCTCCTCTAAGTACAACATCACTATGCTACAAATATCTATACATTTTTCCCAATGGGGAAATTGCAATTACACAGCTAAAGAAATATATTTATTGTTCGAAGACACGCTCTCAACTTTTAGCTTCCGAGGCATTCCTACGAAGCGTACAGTCCTATATTTTTTCGCTGTCTCGGCTTCTCAGTTGGTGCCAAAAATGTTCTCATGTTTCTATGATATCGGACAGGATGAAATTAGCCGGGTCTATCGATGGCGAGACGACTGCTTTTCACCAAAGCCCTTTCCTACGGGTCATTCCGGAATCAGCTCGATGGAAGCAGCTCTATTTGAGCTTGCTGGACGAATTCCAACGCTACAAATATGCCACAGAGGCTTTAATTATCACATCCGATCAAGCAATAGCCGAAAAGGTTGTCCCACTTCCTCCTCCTTTTATACATAGCCTAAAACTTTTTCGCACACATTCCAATTCGTCGTGGTAGCTCTAACTCATATAAGCGTTCACACAGTCTCTCCGGTCCAGCATCCAAATTTCCACCCTCTTGCTGCACCTAATAAATTCATCTCTAAACAAGCCCATAAAAATAAATCTTGATCTGCTCATCTCTGACCTATATCATTCTCATTTATCCAATTACTATACTTTTCTCCGTTTTGAAAACACGATATAGGCTAGGGTTTCTCGTTCAATTGAATCGGAGCTATTTAAAAACTATGGATTCCGGCCCACAGGTTATCCGCACTCTGCTAGAGACTAGACTAAAAGCGAAGACGTAAAATTTATCTAGGACCCCCTGGCTCTCTGTTCTAATTCTGGGCAGATAGCTCACCTCAACTTAAAACTTTTTCGATTACGAAACTTTCTCTTTTTCATCCAGATAACAGAATCCACGCACCATCTTCAAATCGCCAAAGAAGAGCAAGAAGAAAAACTGCAAAAATATCGGATCCAGCTGGACCAGGCTAGTCGAGACCGGCTCATTTTGCAAACTGAAATTAAGGTAAATGTGTAAACTCCTATTATACTTGTGGTAACGTTACTGATTCAAGGCTAGGTTCCTCCGTTGGAAAAAATTAAGTTCATATTTCAAATTGTTTCCATTCTGTCCCTGGTAAACAAGCTCCTAAAGTTTCGTAGCATTGAACCAGAGCCCCATTTTCATCCCGGTCTTCTTTCATCACCCAGCAAAGTATGAGTTTCTTCTAGCGTGCTGGAGATTACGGTATTTTTTCATAACGGGTCTTGAATAGTTTTCCCTCCCTGGTTAAAATGATGATTGATGAGGGTGTCATTCTGAGATGACACGTTTAAATTTCACCTCCTACATCCTTTTCTCAGTGACCCAATGAATAAAAGGGTGTGTGACGTGAAATTTTATCCTATTTGCCACTCGTTGACCCTCCTGTACAGTTCAGCCCCGGTGTAAAACAGCGTGCTTAAAGCTGTCAATTAAAGTGCCTCTTTCATCCTCACAATTTCTGTATCTAAATCCGCCGGTACTACGCGATGTGTCCTGTCATGAGGAGAAAGTTCATACACCTTCTCTCCTCTTGCGTACTATGGCGGGTGATTGATTCTTCAAAGCTTACACACAGCCGCTCTGTTCATTTTTTCTCGCAAGAGCGATGACACGGATACTTTCTCTCCCATGCCTATTTTTCACTAAGAACACGTTTCCCAGTCCCAATTAGTGTGCACATTTAGGTGAAAGCTATATGCACCCACATCATTCATCAGCAAGTGCTTCTTGCTCAAAAGAGAAGGACCTTTTCCTCTCATCCCTGCTGCAAAAAATAGCGCTTCTGCTTTCAAGAGCATTGGATCAGCATCACAAGTGCTGATTGGATCGGCCTTGTTTCGAACCCTTTGTTCACCTGATATATGCAGAGTCAGCCATATCAAAGTTCATATGTTGCATTCCCGCCAATGAACCTCGGCCTTCCGTCTTTGTCTAATGAACTTGGAATATTCACATTCTCGTACTTACGTAAGTAAACCAAGTGTTTTTGTGCTTGACAGGCTGTGCGCGACCAGTTGACAGAGACAAGTGAGACTTTAAGGGAGAAGAGCATCCTTTTGTGAAGCTTTGCAACGCCGACTTGACGAGCAGTCCATGGGCACGACGCTGGAGGCAAGTTAATTCAGGTTCCCGATAACGCTGCGCGAGATTTTTCCTACGCTTTCACTCCCAGCCTTGCAAACTTTATCTTTGCTGAATACATTAGTCAAAAGCGTCACATCCTTCTCCTCTTCCTTCAGGCTCCTTAAAGTCTGTGAAGAGGACTTGCATCACCGTAGCTTTCTATTATGCTAGGCAAAACGTTCATCTTCTAGTCAGCTCTCTGATGGGAAAACAACTTTCTTCCCAGGAGATTTGGACTATTTACTTTGCAAATCTTTTTACTCCTACAATCTTAACCCTAATGAATTCCTAGTACAGCCAGCCGAGGCGAAGCAGGCTTCTTATTCAGTTCTCTTTCTCTGTAATGCGGTTCTTAAGCTCAGAGTCGCATTTATTACGAGATTTTGTGCCACCACCAAGCATTTTCTAACGGTTGCCGCTCGCACAAGTGTTATTTTTTGCTAATAGTAATAACCGCTCCACTCTCCATTCTGACTCTCCATCTTTTCATTAAAGAGGGCAAACAGAAGGGTTTCTCAGAGCTGTTTTTAAGGAAACTTAGTCAAGTTCCATGAAAACTCTTTGCTTTTGTACTTGGATTGCATTAATTTAGTGCACATTGAAAAAGACTAACCCGTGCTGCTTCTAGTTGAAGAACCGATTTGGACTCGTATTAATAACAGTTATTTCGTTTTTTCCCGCAGCCTGAATAGCACCAGTTAGCAGTGATTTGTGTCTTTGTATTGGGCTCATAAGTTATTAGTATCACATAATTATGGTTCACAAGGTAGTTCACGATTAGTTCGCTATCAAAATAGAATTGAGATTGAGGCCAGTCGCTGACTCACAAAGCTTACGAATCATTCGAATCTATGTGGTTTCTTCTTCTTCCGGATCATTTCTTCGCTTCTGTAGACTCCACGATTAATGGAGTAAAGGATTGAAAAGGTCGAGTTA
>VRMD01001614.1:0-16195 GCA_009872375.1 Sminthurides bifidus | reverse complement strand
GGTATCTTTCACTAGAGTTAAGTACAAGCTTTCAAAATGAATAGCCAAATTAGGTAGTGAGTACTTTCAACACAAACATTTTGGTCGTATGCTCCAATAACCTTATCAGTTCATCAGTTAGCTAGGGTGCACACATCCCTTCACATAGTTTGTTTCCATGTACGCTGTTGGCGGCCAGTCTTTTTAGTCGTGCACAGAGCTAAAAACGAATTGGGACTTAGGAAGTAAAATTATCTTATTTTAGCATCGAGTACTGGGTGCGGACACAGCTGCCTCTTTATAAAGTTTAAGGAAATGGGTTTCTTAAATGCCTCAGCGTTGCTTGGCTTCTCCAACGTTTCAATGGCCGAGACGGAGTGTGACCGCTGCCGAGAGTAAATTCCTTAATGTTGAAATATGACTTGGCTCAGGACGGTATGGAAGGAAACTATCTCGACTTTGTACAAGGGTGGACAACCTGACGCGTTTTCAGCAGTCAAGTCAGATTGAATAATAAATCAAGGGTAGAGCTCGCTTTCCTTCATAGTGGAGGTAGAAATCATCCATTTTAAAGCAGCTAAACACTCGAGAGAGTTTGAAACAAATGCATTTACTTCTCAAAACCACCGGAATCCATGCTATCGATGTGCGCGGATGTGGAGTACTGTGCTTCCGGTGCAAGTATAAGCTGTCGTAACAGTCGGAGGCTTAGTCTCACAGTGGCTTTCGCAAACTTTCAGTCCAGGAGGCAAGAGTTGAAAACATTTCCTGTGGGACTCCTACTGCAGCAACTGGAAGGAATGTAAGCTTGCAGACTTTCTTTCTCTGCTCCTGTGAATTACCTCAGGTTTAACCCCCGAGCCAGGGCAATACAAGTCTATAAAGGATTCAAATCGCAGGATTCCCCTCGCTGAGCTCCTCCAGCACCTCCACCAGATCTCACTTCATCACTTGCGATGGTATTCGGCCTTTCCTTGGCACAAAACCCATAATAGCATCTCTTCATGTAATTTCCGTAAATCAACGGGTTTAAGCAAGAGTTAGAGACCGCCATGATAAAGAATGCTTCCTTCAAACGGGCGTCAAACATCTTTGCACTTTCCCAGTCCAAAATGTACCTGGAGGAACAAATGAATGGAAGATAAGGCATAATTTGTAGCTCTCCCTCTCACCTTGCAACTTAATATTGCTTCCAATTAGATCCTCATCTGGAAATAGAAACGGAAAGATGGACGGGATTAATAGCTTTTAATTTGTTGCTTAGCGTCCACTTGACTTGCTTCCAAATCTGCGCCCTTTAAAATTTCCGCTCAAAATTTGTTTTTAATCCAGCGAAACGAGCCCTAACGGTATGTGACCTTTTGCTTCAACAGGAAAGAATATTGTGGCATGACATCCTCACGCCACACTTGAGATACATAACAAGATGAAATAGCGCTTGCGAAATTTGAGCCGGGGAATAACTCAAGTTGAACTGCGAGGAAATGCTAATTAGAACAAAATCCCACAAAATCGGCGAAACTGAGATGAACGCATGGTGGAGCCTAGTGAAGCGAATTTCTCTGCGTTAAAGTGTAAAGTGAAAGTCTCATGTAGCACTGGGTTGAAGCCACAAAATTAATGCATGCATTGGAAAAGGAGTGAAATGCGTAGTCACTCAGGGGGGCAACTGACGGTGCATGAACTTTAACAAACCGCTGTGCAAAACTGTGCAGCGGGCTTCAAGCCTATTAATAAACAAATTAGATTCAACTAATTCCTAAATTCCTTCCGCCAAATTGCCAAGTCTCATTGGTAAATGCCAAATCTTTCCGGAGATTGACAACTTGTAGAACCAAAGGCGACGTCGTCGCCATTGTAGCCATTAATAGCCTGAAGTGGAAGTGACAAGCTAACAACTCCTGTGGTTGACTTCTCACCCTGTTTCACCGACATTGCGGATGATCTCACGGGGTTACGCAGTCTAAATCTTTTTAAGAAAGTTACGAAACCCTCCCACAATCTTGTCATAAGGTCGACAAAAGGGCCGTGAAAGTGTGAGAAGCGTGAAAGTATAAGCTAAGGAGGAGCAGCTGCGGAATTCCAAGCTTACTCTCACTTACCAACAAGTCATGACTACGTATGGCGTCCAACATATGACGAATGCCGTTATGATTATCATGGTGAGGAAAAACGCTTTTCGGCGGGCTCGACTTATGCTGTTGGCCGTGTCACTCGTCCGCAAAAACTGACTTCCTCTCCTGTGAGCAATCAGGCTATTGGCATGACCATCTGTCTCGGTACAGATTACACCCCCGTCTGGACCTATGCATAGATCAAGTGTCAGTGAATGATTCCGTTCTTCATGAACGGTTAAGAGGAAAGATTGCAAAGAGGGGTATGCGGAGAGAATTTCTCACCTCCTGTTCCAGTGGATGTTGTTGTGGAAACTGTAACTTTGGTTGCTAGTCGACTTGATCCACGAGCAAACTTTCTTTTGAGTAAAATTCTGCTGGATATCATGAGGCCGTCTGAACTTGGCACAGGACCACCAGCAGATGGGATGCCAAGACGATGTTGCTGCTGAAGCATCCGACGATGATACTCGCTTATGTTCTGATGCTCCCGGGATCGACGAGTGACTTTTATCAAAACGCTCACGTAGGTAAACAAAATTACTATTAATGGAACAAAATACATGGCAGAAACCGAGAGCATGTTGTACAAAATCTCATCCTCCAAGGAGTCGAAGTAACCCAGTGTGTCGCACTGTTCCACGGATTTGTAGCGGGGATGGCGATGTACGCTGAATATCACGCTCTAAAATGACAGTCAAACAAGAATAAGAGCTTAGTTTAGTCCAGTTTATTGCTGAGTCAATAATTTTCCAACCAGCGTCACAATCATGGGCAGTAACGGTGGCAAAATTGGAGCGAAATCAGCAAAAAAACGTTCATTTGAAATTGCCTTTGTCAAGAGATTCTGACAGACAGGCTCCATTCTTCCGTTAGTCCAATGGCTCATTGCCGCATTGATCGGTCAGATAACGGGGTCATTTGTATTTTGAGGGAATTGGATGCAATCTACAGGGTCCTCAAGCTTTGCGTAGAAGGACATCCCCACAGCCACAGCAGATGATCGACTGTTGTCAATTTACCGCATAAATAGTACAGTGATTTTGTCATGGAACCTATCTCGTTCGATGCAATGTAAAAAAAGTGCACGTGGCGAAAAATCCGCCCCTTGCCTCATGTCACTCATCAGCAATTCTTTCGTACACAGATAGAAACTTGATTCAGTACATTGGAAAAAAACTGGAATGTTCTTTGGATTTGGATGCAGGAGAAATCTCAATATTTGGAGTGATACTTGTTTAGCACATGTTGAAACTTCTTAGGAAACCTACAGCTTCGACGGACTTACAGTCTTGCATAATTCATGCATGAGGAAGATCGAAGAATCGGAACGTACCGAAGAGAAAGCCAGGAAAAGCGAATGACGCACAAGTAAAAAGTAAACATAGTTTACTGCTTCGGTAGGCTTTCGAACGGTTTGAACAAGGAATGAAATAACAAGTCTATATTAGCCTTGTTTTACGGAGACAGCTGAACCTCAACTTGAATTGCCACCAAATTTACCACTGCGAACTAATGGAAAATTACTTGAGTTCCAAGCTTAAGAGGCAGTGCTCCAGATTTTTTAACCTCTTATCTAATTATGGCGCAAGTAAAGGTATAACAAGTTAGATGCTTACATGCGAGAGAGACTAATCTGCATAAATCAAACTAACCGTGCTGCCAATTCTGCGAGGCAAGCCATTGATGGTCTCTGTACTTGTCTCGCCAAATCCACCGAACAAAATTCACGGAGTACCTTGAACTTTCAATCCTTAATCAAATTAATTTTGCCATACTTTCTCTCTGTAATGTGATGCACAGACAGCTCAACTTGTTAGCAAAATTGAGGTGAATGTTTTATACACGTTCCTTTTGGGTTGCTGGATATGTAGAAACATACTGAATACGACTTTCGAAGTTATTCCTTTAGTCAGTTGGGAAGCAGTTTTAAAAACGACCATTTTATATTTTTTAACCGTAACTGTTACGGCCTGTGTATCAAGCTTGAATTTTACATCGAGTTGGTACATTACGCCTGTTTTTATTTGATGCGATCCCTACAAATATTTTTTTAATATTTGAGTACAGTTATAGATGGAAAGCTGTGAGAAAGTTTGCAAAGTAAAATTCCATGTTTACTTCCCTTTGAACTTGTAACAGGATCTTGTTACGTCACGAACATGAGTATTGTATGACGGCAGGGCGCCATTTGCGTACACAGTATCATGTACCCGGGCCAATAGTTACACGAGCTACGAAAAATATTTCTCCTCCTAAGCGGAGCTGTAGAAACCCTTGTGTTGCAACAACGGCTTTCATTTCCGTATTATTGTGTTACAATCAAGTTTACAGCGTCTGCCATGTTGAATTTCAATCGCCGCAAAAGCATGTACGAAGAGTCAGCGTTACTTTTGAGCTTCAGTACGGCGGTAAGGCCTGTGGCCGAAATTCTCTGTAGCTGTAGCTTGTTTGTACAGAGAATTCAAGATAGAGCAATGCGAGTTTGAAGTTCTAACTTGAAAGAGAACATGGCGGAGCTAACCCTTTGACTTTGATCAATGATTTCAAGAGTACTGCCTAAAAAATATTTGCCTCCAAGTCTTTCCTCGTCTTGGATTTTCAGAAGAAAAGATCTGAAAAACAATGACTCATAAACTTTGAGTCGTTTACGAAGCTGCCACACAAATCTCTTGTAATACTATTGTAGTTTGAATTCATTCGAAAACCTGCCTGGATATGAAGCACAGAGAAACCGCAAGAGTCTCATACAGGTTGACGGGATGAATGAGAGCATGTGGCACTCGATACCCGGAAAAAGGTTTTCCTTTCATCTCTGTTACAGCTCTGCCTATTGACGCAATCGTTTTAAATGGCTTAAAAGCATAACTGTGAAATGAACGGACCTAATCCAAGCTGATTCTTCGTTAAGTGCAGCTAGCTCCGCCTTTCATTAGTACATGACGGTGGAAACTTTTCACTTGACCGCAGAATCCCTGGCCGCAACATGAAATCCCCATGAATGAATCGAAACTAAAGTAACTTCAACCAGCTTCAAATGCTCTCACAATGGTGTGATTCTCGCTTTGTGGAGTGCTGGGGAAACCCGGGAGTTAGCTGGATTCGCAGCATCCATGACCAAGAAAAAATTCACAAAACCCCTGGAATCCGAACATGGTCGGGACTAACCACCGCTAAGTTTTTTCAGGACTTACATGTTTCCACAGCCAGCTTACATGCACACTACTGGAGTTAGCTGTGCGAAACATGGTTTTGCATTATGTCCTACACACATGTGACATGTGCACTAGCTCTGGGAGGACTGATGAAAAAAACTTGATTTTTTTATATCGAAGCCACTCAACTTACGACATCAACCCCTTCTTGTTTCTCAGCTCAAGATGCTCAAGTCCCGGACAGGAGTTACCCCACGGCAAATTTACAGTAGAGTTCAAAGTGTGGTGGTGGTTCAATCAAAGGGGTAATGTGAGGATGAGAAGCGGGTAAAAATTAGGCTGGAAACGTATGGCGGTAGGAAGCTTGGAAACTTTCACGTATCGGAGAAAGGACAGATGTACGCTTATAAAAATCTGCTACCGAGTTACACCTTGTTGCCTGGAGGTTGAACGGAACTCAATACTCGGTGCCTGCCATAAGTTCCTTTGCATCTGAATTTGGTACAACAAACAGCCGCGGGTTGAATCGAAATCAAAAAAGGGGCACACCATATTGTCATTTTCACAACTGATAGGATTTCCAACTGCTGCCAACAGTTTCAAGTGTTGGCTTAAAGTGCCTCTAGGGCCGGAAAAAGTCCTTTTTCCTACTTTCACCCTCCACTTGTCTCATGACATGTTACGATCCTTTTCAACCCATCAGAATGAAAGTTACTGTATAAACAAAAACACATAAGTTCTCGAAAATGGGCACAACAACTTCTTAGAATCCCTGTTGAACCATGACCCCCGTCTTGATATCGGTAAACTTGCAGAAGGAAAACCGTAAATTACGGAGAGTTGGTCCTTGGTGTAAGTGACTGAGGATCACAGCCTGGGAGCTGGATTCAGAAGTGAGTTTAGTGAAAAAATATATGCTTATAGAATCTGAATCGATTAAGCGTTCCATAATTTAAACTATCTCTGGTATTCAGTTGGCTGAATATTTCCACTTGGACAAGTTCATTTTTTAGTATCAACGAATGTTCAGCATGCATGAAACGGAGGGCTTTTGTTGATGTAATACACAGATGGGATAGGATTTTCAGCTTCTACACATTCGATAAAAGCGACAAGTTTATAATAGATGTTCCCCTTGGATTTGCATTTATACACTGCTCCGAAAATCCTTTTCCTGAAACCCGCTCAATAGGTACTATAAGCTTGGTAGGGCTTGTATATTGTTGTTGGTGTGCAGAAAACCTTCCCCTCGAAGCAGTAACGGGGTTTACAACTACATATTATAAACGTGTAAATTCAGCCTCTCTAATTACATAAAACCACATTACGACATCCAACAGATTATGAAAGGCTGGTAAGGTACGGAGATTTTTCAGCGTCAGGAATAGGAATTACCTACCGCCGAGACCTCGAGACGAGACCGGGTACTTACAAGTTGAGCATGAAGAAATATTCTGCCACACGGCTGCACGCTTTTTAACAAGTAATTACAGGATTCCAGCGGTTTGCAATTCAACAACCCGGCAAATAGAGGTAGTAACGAAATTATGCAGGCGTACATACAAAAAACAAACAAGGAAATTAAATACCGCCACATTTGTCAAATAGAAGCGGTTGGGACATGCAAAGCCAAAGGGAATGAAGCCTGTCAACACAAAGATTCTCGTGGTAAATATGAGTTCTGTTTTTATCATTCCCTCAATCAAAGGCTTGAGATTATTCTATTCTTTGTGGTGGTGATGGCAACTCTCGTCTTTGCTCACTCTCAGTTAAAAGAGCTCTACTTTAGCTCACGGCAAGGACTCCGCCTCCGCCTTACTTTTTATTTCCTGTGAAACGGAATCTAAAACGTTTCCGGACAGGTCCTTTTATGCTTTAATCTTGAACGAAGCTTTGTCTCATAGCCGTAGCCATTCTCTTTAGCTCTGTAACACCTCCGGAGAAAGAGCAGGTTGAAAAGATCGGGGAAAACCCACCGCTGTAAGATTGCCTCAATGAGGTAAATTAACGTCCAAAGATAAGAGGTAGACTACATTGAGCAAATTCAAATTCTTTGATTCGTCGAGCAGAAAAGGTCCCCTTGAAGGATATAGCACGTGAGGGCGTAATGTCTGAGCGTGTTGCTTGCCCTTGCTCGACTTCTTGCAGCCGGGCCGGGCAATGCCTCATTCATTGTTGAGCCACATTAGGAATTTGGAGCACAGAATTTGGAGAGAGCTAGTTGTAGTTGCAGCCCAGCTTTGTTTTGCACTCATGAAGATGAGGGATGAAAATAGAAAATAGCGACTCATTTCCCATTACGTCAAGCATAATCCCCCGTAGCCTGGAAGACAAGGGCTAGTGGCAAAGCCCGTGTCCAGGTATAAAGTAATATGTTGGGTTCAATCAACCAACACGTGAAGTAATACAACTACTAAGCGGATTTCCTTCCATTGTAATGTAAAGTTTGAACCATGTGAGGGACGCGCGGCGTTAGATGTTTTCCAAGAAGAGGAAATTTTCCCCGGCTATTGTTTCCCCAGAGCCTCGTATAAAGCTCAAGAAATTTTCAGCAAGGTATCCCTCGCTACTAAATCTTCAGTGTTTCCATGTCACGAAAAATGTAAAACCCAAGTAGTACCAGTTTACAGCAAGGCTTAAGCTTAAGCCACTTCACCAGCTGGAAAGGAAATGTCTTTTTGTTTACTCCCTGGTACATGTGCAGAAGGGAAAGCATCCGCACGTCAAAAGAACGCTGGCTGAGTACTAAGAATATTTCCTCGGAGTCCGGGCTAATAACATCTTTTGTTAGTTTTAAGATGCATTAGAAAATCTACAAGCCTTCAATAAACGAGGATGATAATAACTTTCTAAAAGCATACAGTCATTCATCATTTTTTCCGCCGGGAAATTCCCATGCGGAAGATGAGATAGTCGGCAAATCCATTGATGCAAGTTTTTAACCTGGAGAGATGAGGATTGAGGATTGGCGTGGGAGAAAAGTGTATGAGTACGCTTCTGAAAGCTTTTAAAATTAAAAATTCGAAATGAATGAGAAAGTAAGTCGATTTGATTGCCGAAGCTGGAATGACGACTCTCGCTTTCTTACATCGAGATCAGTGTCACGAGTAGAAAAGTTTTTCCTTTTCTTAATACTAATCAGAGCTCAATTTACATTTTGCTGCAAAGTGCTGTGACTTTGAGAATAAGCCGGTGCAATGGATTTGCTACATCCTATATAAACTTCTTGTTCTTTTATAACAGAAGTCGTCTAGATTTTCAAGTAGTGAAAGTTCGAGGCTAACCTCAAGATAAGCTAGACTAGTCTCCAGGGTCTACATCTCCTGACTTGGGTATGGAGATTACCCGGTTATTTAACTAGGAAAGTATCACGCTTGCGGTGAGTGAAAGTGGAGAGAGTCACTTAAGTTGCCTAAGAGGATCTGAGAGACTTTTTAAAGAGACGGTGGAAAAATTCCAAGAAGAGCTCCAGCTCCGGGCGTTATCAGAAGGGTGAAAGTTTTGCCGATAATAGTTGTGAATGACTGAAAATGAGAAGGAACTGATTTCCTCCCCCCGAACGTCAACTACATCCGTGACAGGCTGGTTAATTGACCCACTATAGGGACGGAGTGGGAATTGAAAATTCTTACCTGTGGTGCTGCAAATGCAATGGCGAAGAGCCAAGCTAGTACGAGCATGTTGCGCACCCTTCGCATGCCTCCGATCACTTTAAGGGGGGATATTATCACGTAGAAACGATCAAGACTAATGCATATAATGATGTTGGAGCTGAGGTAAAGTCCGAAGGATTTAAAAAAGTGGCATATTTTACACAACACGTTCCCTCCGTTCCAGTATATGGTCATTCTCCAAAACACTTCGATCGGAATCACAAAGAGGATGACGAACAAATCCGCCAGGGAGAGATGCAAAATAAGGACTTTTATCCTAGACCGGTGGTACTTTCGCCAAAGCTCGCTCCCAACCGATATGAACACTGATAAGTTTCCAACGGCTCCGATGATGAACAGGAAGCAGTACGTTATTATGAAGTTCCGAGAAGTGGGGCTAATTGTCGGTAGTTCGGGTGTCGGCGATGCCGTGGGCGCCGAACTCGCCCAGGCTGCCGCACCTCCATCCGTAGTGAACTTGGGGAAGGTGGTGGTGCTGGAGCTGTAGTCCTGAAGTAGGTGAGTTGTCGCACTAACAGTCTCATACAAATCCGCCAGGGAGAGATGCAAAATAAGGACTTTTATCCTAGACCGGTGGTACTTTCGCCAAAGCTCGCTCCCAACCGATATGAACACTGATAAGTTCCCTACAGCTCCGATGATGAACAGGAAGCAGTACGTTATTATAAAGTTCCGAGAAGTGGGGCTAATTGTCGGTAGTTCGGGTGTCGGCAACGCCGTGGGCGCCGAACTCGCCCAGGCTGCCGCACCTCCATCCGTAGTGAACTTGGGGAAGGTGGTGGTGCTGGAGCTGTAGTCCTGAAGTAGGTGAGTTGTCGCACTAACAGTCTCATTTAAAAGGGACATGAACATGTCCGCGTTGGCATCTACGTAGCTGTAGGTATTTAAACTCGCCTCCATGGGTTCCATTAAGGAGGCGCTCCGGGGTATTGAATGGGGTGGATTGCCGCGGTGGTGAGGGTCGTCTTTGGAAACTTGAAACTCATTCCAGTCCCACTTCTTCTCAGCACTCGTCATGTACAACCAATTCATGGTGTAATTGGTGAACGTATTGGAGGAAGTCGTCAAGTCGCTCATGGCAGACGTTACGGTGTAAGTTGGAAAACACGGACTAGAGAACAAGTACCGCACAGGTACATCTATGACGGAAACGTGCACTTGCACGACAACTGTACGCATAACACTGTAAGCGGTTGTCACATTCACTGCCGCGGCGTAACGAGAAGTCTTTGGTTGTTGAAAATTCCAAATACGGGGGTTGACATTTACACATGGATAGTGACGTGTGAGCGAGTCCTTTCTTGGGAGAAAGGGCTTGCTTTTCTATCACGCTGAAAGTAGGAGATGCATGGGTGATGGATTCAGAAATTGGAGCTTTCAACAAAAAGCAGCAGTGATGTCAGTCCTCTTCAGAAATTACATGGTTCAAACAAACTTTTCAGGTCAGTGATCATTGAAGTGAGACATGTGCGTCAAATCTTGTTTGTCATATCACTGCTGTCACCGGGCGATGAGTGGATTTCCCATGAACCATCTCGTCTCTGAGGCTGGAAAAAAGCTGCACTCTCAATACCTGTCTGGAATCATAAAAAATAAAGACATAACAAGCCATGGAAACAGCTCTTGCACCTAACGTATCGAAAATTCCGGTCACAAGTGCTGCTCCAGCAGGAAACCCCAACCTGGAACGTATGCAAGCTCCCTGATTGTGTTAAGGCGAAGCAACTTATGCTCTTTGAATCTTGTCAAAGTGGCGTGAACAAGTGACTTGATACAAACACGCTGTTAAAACTATGTGCAGAGGCAAATCCGCAAAGTTTACTGATTAAAATGTCTTTTATGTCACACCTATTCATACAGAGGATGCTCTCGACGCCATTCGTAACCTTGTCTGTGATCTATGTCTTTAATTCACTGGGGGATTCCGTATCCACTTATTGTGACTTTAACCGAATAGAAATGGTTGTTAACAACCACATGGATTTTTCCCTTTCTGCTAAAGATTGTGCACTAGCCGCTACAAAGTTTTTGAGAATCCCTGTGTTCGTCGGAGCTGTATACTTTTTGCCCAAACTTAAGCTCATGACAGCTGACAGGAGTTACCGCACTTGGTCAAAAGTCATACACGATATGAGCAGTTAATACCCAAAGTTTTAGAAGGATGTGATGAGTCGCGGAAGGAGAAAGCCATTACAGTGACTTCATTTGTTGCATTGCCAAAGAACAGGCTTTGATCGTAAGGAGCTTTCCTTTATTATCTCTGGCAAAGACAGTATGCACTTTGCAGTCCAGATTAAATGATGACTGTATCCTCCTACTTTTTCAAGCCTTATTAACTGTCAAGGCAGGACTGCATGGGATGAGCCCCCACTGTTCCCACTCATAACTCATACGATCGGCTTAAAAACTGGAGAGAGGACTCATGACTCAAACTGATGAAAGTGCTGTCGTAGGCTGTAGGGTTGAGGTAGCAATATTGACCTATGAAGTAATTCGTTTTGAAGGTATGTAGTTCTTTATAAATCATACGACGCTAGACAAATACAGAACTAAAACCCTTGAAGTCAGCATGTACATCTATAAAGGTTGTAGGAAGAGGGTTGGGACGGTAACCGCTTTTTTGAAACTCTTTCGAGTGCAAGATAATAGAAAATGATGCAGCAGCGCTCATCCACCACTAATCAAAGTAAATTGAGCTCCATTCCTTCCTCTGTCAAAATTGCAAGGTTCGCAAGCCTAGATCTTGTGGGCTGGGGTAAAAACCAGCGGAGTATTGACTACCCTCACCTATGCGAAAATCTTGCTCGGGCTCATTGCAAACTCAAGTCATGAACTGCAGGCTGAGATGTACAAAAAGAGATACCCGTAACCACATGTCTTTCAGGGATTTATGCTGGAATCTGCAATTAATCTTGCGAACAAGCAATTACAAGAACCCAAAGCACTTGCTAGTTACCACGGACCGTAGCGGATTTTAGGTACATGCAAGACATAGCCGACTAAAGATGCGGCTGAAGATGAACGCACAAATGCATACGACATTATGTACACTCAGTCCGTGGGGCAAGATGAAAAGAAAAACGAGACTCCGACCTGCCGTTTGAGTGAAAGTTATAAGACACTTGAAAGAGAGCAGGAACCCTCTTTTTCAACCCAGCCCGAAAAGGATGCGAGCAAAACAGTGAGCTGTGACTTTGACAAGCCCGACAGGTGATGCGAAATTTAGATGATATCAGCAATGAAAAATGAGAAATCATACGTCTCCGAGTGTGGCTATCTGTCTTCGTCACAATGGGCTTCAGGAGCCAAATAGACAAAGACAACCTAGCTCTCGGAGCTGGGTGGACGTGAAAACAGTGATTGCAGTCGGAGATGTAGTACTTGGTACAGAACTCGAAAAAGAGTGAAATCAAATCCTGTTGTTTAGAGCAACGTTTATGTTTCCCTCCAGTTAGTCATGCTTTTCTGCAAGTCAATTGAAGGTTACCATTACTGAAGCCGTTACCATGGTTTGCAAAAATAGCTAGTTCTGGATTCTAGGTGCTCTGTTCCTTCTTTGGCAATGAAGGATGACGTGGCAATTCAGTCTGATTTGTCATCAGTCTCAACTGGACATGACATCCGCTTTGAAATGACAGTGACCAACAGCTTAAGATGTAGCAGATTTTCAGACCGACGAGGCCAGTAGTGCTATGGGAACCAACGAGCGGAAAAGTAATCGTGTTTTACGGCTGGTTCACACAATTTGCTCCTATTCGTCACCTTGCGGCTCTGCTCTTGAGTAAAGAATAGGTTAAACTTTTGACCCAGTAGTTTAAGACCTTGGTAAAGAAATTGGCTGAAGCTTCCTTTTACACCCTTTTGCATGAAATTTTACTGAAGGCTCTGCAGTCCTACTTACATGCTACATGAGGAGCCTCCATTCCGAAGTTATAGCTGACAATGCTCTCATTCTTTGCCCCATTCATGAGTCTGTTGTGGTTTAGAGTAAAGTTTTGCAACTTACCTTCAGCCGCTGAATGCTTGCTAACACATTTCTCAAGGACTGGGAAAGAAGTTGAGCTTCAGAAGATTTCGTTGGAAGGAAAACTTTGGATCCAACTACTACAGGCGACAGTGGCAAGGTTACAATAAGGGCGCATCATCATCATAGCTGCGGATGTACATCTCGTAGAGATAATAATCTCATTTGCTAGAAATGAATAGGAACCGTCGTCATCACGTTTTAAGAAGGAAGGTAGACATTCCGGTGGATGTACAACCAAATTGGCTAGTAACATTACCATAAAGAAAGTCACTCAGGTAAAAGGATGCCGGATGTGGAGAGAAGTTGTACTCCGCTGTGTAACTGATGTTGCGATTTGCTTGCGTGGATGTGTGTGTGAGACGTACTTTCTCCTCTTCCATAGTCCTCGAATTCAGTTCAAATTACAGTGCGAGAAAGGTAGGAATCGTATTACTATTTCATCAAAAACACCCTCCATACTTTCCATTAAGTGAGCAATGGATCCTACAATTTAACACTTCTTTGCCGCTTTAGCTTCCCGGCCGGGTGCTCGAAAGCTCAAAGGAAGGCGTAATAGCAAAGTATAATGAATCATAGATCGGCGAGGTTACCGGGATGAGCTCCAATTTAAAAGACGGCATATACGAGTGAACAAAGGATTTCAGGAATAACCCTCCAGTTCAAGGACAGAGGAACCTGCACAAAGGTATCAGGACCTGAAGGATTCAAACAATAAAAACAGGAATTTTAGCAAAATAGTCAAATTTGACAATACAGACATCAGAAGTGATGAGATTATGCTGAGTGCACAGAAGCCAACCAAGATATCCTGAACACCATACCCTGCATAAGGAGTTTGCGAGTGAAAACAATACAATGGGACTACTTCCACCTTGACTAGACGAGACAAGCTTTGCTGAAACACCTACTCAAATTGCACGCGTCTTTCAAGTGAAAATGCAGATTGACACTTTTTCAATCACAATGTCTACCGGATGTCCCACTTTTGCCGAGCTGTTACTTATTACTGAATCCTTATCCAGTCATGGTAGACACCAGCAATTGCAAAGACAGGAGCATACAATACTGTCTGTAGCACTGTCAATACAAGTTTGCAACTTTTAGATTCCCCCAAGAACAGGATGTTTACTCTTGTTGAGGAAAAGCGTTCGGGCTTGAGGAAGCCTAGAATACGTGAAGAAAAATCACAGATTCATAGAAGGTGCAAGTACAAAGAGTACTTTTAATCATTCGCGAGTAATTGACAAAGAGAGACAGGAATGGGAAAAGTTGTCGGAATTTGTATGCTATTGCTCCTCACTTAAAAGCCGGGGAAGATACACAGTGGAGTTACACACAAAGCGTCTAAAAAATTTGGCGTCACTAATTGGTCGGAAGAAAACTGAGAGTACTGAGCTGCACTTTCACTATCACTTGCCGGGACAATGTTCTGGAATGGAATGATCTGTGCAGAGGAAGGCCAAGACATGAAAAGGGTGAGGGAATGCGGAATCCTATTGAGGAAACATGGTATTCTTTTCATACGGAAGCAGCTTACAGATTTCGCCCGATAAAGTCGAGTTGGCGGGATGCAGGGTGGGGAAGATGAACTTTTCCAAGTGAAAGTTGGAAGGGAACTTTCACCCAGGCTAAAGCAAGCCTGCACAGGATTCTCCAAGCCCGGCAAGGCAGGCTAACTCACAGAAGACTTTCCCAGGGCTTATGTCTGCAGACGCGTAAGTTGGAAGCAAGCCTTCATAGGATAACTGTGGCACGAAGCAACACATGATCAGATTTCTTCGTGGAATTATCCACGATGGGACATTGGAATCGAAAGTATGCGGCTCCCACGCACAACGAGTCAAATTTTCCAGATTTCATGATGCAGAACTTTAGCAAATTCACTGATTATTTCAATCTGTCTCTTAAGAAATTTTCTGCTTACGTATAAGTCCCCCCTACTTTAACCTGGGGAGGCGCCCTTCTCAGGTTGACAAGCGGAGGGAAAAATGACGGGACATAAAAAATTGACACAAATTAAAGAAGTGGATTGAGGAAAATTATCCCAAGAGCAGATTAAATTCCATGGGAGTCGCATCTCTCGTGGGAAACTCAAGCTCATCTTCACAATGCTCTAACTAGGAGCTTCCCCCAATGGCGAGCCACCACTGCACTGGAACAAAGGCGACGCGAAGGAACAAGATGCCGGGGGAAAGTCAACTTCGCGACGGCATGAATCATTCAGAACATGATTGGTCTGACGGATAATCAACTCGCACAAAGAGTGATAGAAATGAACTTTTTGACGCACTATGACGAATTTCAATCGAATCATGAGTTTTTTTTCACAACCTCATCCCTTCAACTTTTACGCAATAAAAGCATCCTCAGATTGTACCTTCACCTCTCCTCGCATCAAGGTACAAGACCTACAGTGAGGGAAGAATGCGTTACAGAAACATGATGGGAAAATTGGATTTTCAATAATAGAAATGCCAAAAGATTCTGCAAAAACCTTTCTGCAAAACGCCAATGTTTGTAAAATAAGCATGTTCTCTCGCAGGGTCAGCTACTTTGTTACCAGTGCAGTGGTGGAGCTGTTGCTGGTTCCAAATTATGGGAGATGGATGAATTTAGATTATTTATAATTTATAACGTCTATCTCTGTCCAGCATCCAGCAGTATGAAGCACATGTGACCGCAAAATTTTAATTCTTGCAAGTCTCTTAAATAAAGTATGAGTGAGGAACATAAGGATGAGCATAAATTTTGCGTAACAAAACTTTTCCCTCCGTTCGTAAGCCTCATCCTGCTTTATGCTCGTAGTGTACAAGTGTCAAACAAAAGTCCTGCTGTTTTTCTCGACAGGCTCAAGCTAAAGCCACAACGCTTTACGAGTTTCTCAACTTGCAGTGTTTTCCCAGCACGAGTGTGCATATTCAGGCAGAATTGAATCAAATTCGGAAGCAGAGCGCCTGTATCGAATCATACCATTGGGAGAGATAAAACATGCTAATATAAACACGGTATGACGATAAAAGTAATTATTTAAAGCCCCAAAATGGCCCATGTTAGGCACCACCCGTAATGGATTTTATGTAACAGAGTAAAGCACCTGCAAAAAATGCATCAATGCCGTAGCGCCGTCTGGTCTGACTTTGTCACTCGTGCCATGGCCATGGAAAATATATGTATTGATGGCAATATCTCAAATCCTGTGAGGGACCCTTGCTTGGATAAATCCAATTTCTGTTTTTAAGGAAGGAA
>VRMD01001613.1:0-16199 GCA_009872375.1 Sminthurides bifidus | reverse complement strand
AGCAGATGATGAAAACAAGGTCGGTTGAACCACCGGACTTTGGGGCGTTAGTGGAGTGCAAGGTGTTGCTGGTGGAGACGGTGAAAGCGATTGGGCGTAATTTGACCGATGTATATTTCTCTCTAAGCCAGTCTTCTGGATCGGGACCGGAGCCGACGTCGCCATGCCAACGAAGTGCATTTTCGCATGCTTCCGCAAACTGGAAGGGTCAGTGTACCTCTTGCCGCAGTTTGGATGTGTGCATGCATACGGTTTGGTATCGAAGTGAGTCCTCTGGTGCTTTGCCCTGTCGGAGGAGTTGGAGAAAGCTTTGGTGCAATGTGGACAGACGTAGGGACGCTCACCAGTGTGCGATCGGTAATGGATTTTCAAATTTTCCAATCTGGAGAAAGCCTTCGAGCAGCTGGGATACTGTAATGAGAAAAATTTGCCTTATTATAGGTTATGCAGGGATTGCAGCGCTGCTATTTACAAACGCAAACACAGGAGAGGGAAAACAAGACAAGCAGAGATAACAACATGACTAAAATCTCTTAGTACTTAGTTTCCATGGAAACCAACTTACCGAACAAATGTTGGGCTTGAAGCCAGTGTGGACCCGCATATGAATCATGAGCTTGTACCGAGCATTGAATGGTCTGTTCCTCCGGGGGCAACCTAGCCAGAAGCAATTGAAGTCGTCTCGACGGCCTTCAACATGTGCTCTCTCAATATGTTCCACCAAGGCTTTCTACACCAAAAAATAAACGTTCTAATAAGAAAATGAATTGGAATTCTTTGCTCTGACTAAATCACTCCCAAGGTCTATAAATCTCTCCTGTTTTATCAAGGGGTTTGCCCCTGTAATCTAATGTAAGTTTTACTCTCAAATTCTACTCACCTGAGATTCCAAAGTGGTATTGCACCCAATCCACAAGCAGGTCAGTATCTCTTTCTCCTCTTGAGGCTCCTGAGGTAGATCATCTGAAAATACTCCCATTTTCTCGCCGGTTTCATTTTCTGGTACCCAGGAAGGTTCCGCTGGAGGAGTCAAAAGCACGCCTTCAGGCATGTCTACTAATGAGGGGGCTGCCAAGGTCGAATCTTCCGGGCAGGAGCTTGTCTGTCCACATGTGCAGATTGACGAAGCAGCTTGATGACTTATCCTGCCAGAAACTGTCGTGGCGTTCAGCACTCGCCATTACTTGGTGATGATTCCCAAACACCTCAGGGCAGTCTAAGGGTAACGCCGTCATTGGATCTCCCACCAAAGGACTGAATCCTGACCCTTGAGAATCAGTGCCGCCGAGTATTTTCACGTCTGGCCCGGAATTACTCCATTCTTCCCACATGATTTTAGCAAGATTGGAATAAAAACTTTCTATAAAGTCTCACTGATTTCTGTGTGAACAAGTTTGAACTCAATGAACTCTAATTACACTCAATTACTTAAGTATTTCACCCAGGATCAGTACTTTTGATAAGGATCAGTCTGGAGAAGAAAATGTTGTATGTACTGACTCAGAAGTATCACACTGCCGGAGTGAAGAGGACTTGAAGTCTTCAAAAAGTTGTTATCTCTTGGACTGTTTGAACTCAAATAATAAGGTTGCTTGAAATTCATTAGCTTTAAATGACAACCATATTCGGCTGATCCTGATGGTGAGAAACGGCAAACTTTTGGGAATCCCCTCATGCAACTTTACCGGTCTTCATCCCAGCATCCAGCTCCGTGCTCCTCCAGCATGCCAAACCGCATCCCGAAATCCCGAACCGAAACCGGAGTTCAGGGAGGTGCGACAAAAAATTAATATTTTCTTTCCCCTAATGCTACACTTGTCATCTGTACCCGCTGCAAAAAATCCTTGCACCGCTTAAGTGAAAAGTGAGTTCGGCAGTAACGCTTCCCTCTTGTCTTAACCCTTTAACTTAAAATGAAGTGGTAGTTTCTGGCCATCGCTTTTCAAAAGTCGTCATCGAGTTCATAAGCAAACGACACAGTGCATTTACACACACATGTCATCATGATACGATACTGGTGCAAGTGCTAGAAAAACGTTTTCAAAATTTACGACAGCGATGCGGTGCAGGGAATCCCTCAGATGAGCGTAATGAGATGAAATTAGATGCGACCCGTCATTGCAGCTCAATTACGAGCATTTGCATTTACCACATCTTCCATCTGGCTCCATGATTTTTTTCAGCGAATTCAAGCCCTGACATGCCTACATGACATGGCGTTGTTGAGATTCAGTTTCTAACGGTCGGTTCTACAAAAGGTTCATGACCACCTGAATAATTTTGCGAGGAAAAAACTGTCAACGTTGCAGCGTAGCTGAATAATCTGTCAGTGTTTGCTTTGATCAAATTGCTCTAGATGACTACTCTCGGCAGAATGATGTACTGCCCAATCGATTTTTAACTAACATTATTCTACACCAATCAAAAGGCTGCTATTTGACGCTATCATATTGTACACCGGGAACTTCGGCAGTTAGTTCTACGAACTGGTTCGTTTCTAGACTTTTACATCTTGACAAACTGACCTGACAGAATAATGACTTGATGCTGTTACAGCCGTTAATGCTACGGCATCAGCTGTACAGCTCCAGGTTTTTTGGTTACGCCCAGACAAGAAAAAATGTTTGCTGGATTAACTTGTCAGCTATTAATAATAGCCAGCGTGACACATAATGATTTTCCCACCCATAGCTTACAGGTTTACAATGTCTAGCTTGCAGCTTGCACGGGAGAAGTTCATGGGTTCTTATGCATTGCTCCCGAAAGATGCTCAGCTCTCTAAGTCTCAGGAGTCGGTGCGTTCTTTTTTCGACTCCATCATACTGAAGAAAGCAACCTGTGATTTCAGTTTTTTACTCGGTCTTTTCTCTAAGCTTCATCCTTTTCTCGTTTTCATTGCAACCATATGGGCATTTAAATATCAAACAGGTTGCGGTTATGAGAATAAAAAGGCAGCGCTACATTACAAGTTTGACGATTCCGAGGCTGAATTTGGTGTTTACTATGCTCCAAAACAAAAGCTGGTTTACTGCTAACACAAACTAGAAGGAGACTTCAGCTTTGGTTTTTTAAATTTTTAACAAAAAATTTTACAGCTTTCATTTTAATGCATACCGCATCATAATCTTTCCTACTTTTACACTTGCCGAACAAGAAAGTGGCACTGAATAAAGTACATAAACGCTGTTGTGGCAATTTTGTGAGAACACATGGTACATAATTAGTTAACATTGACAAAGGTAGAGGTTATAGAACTATTTACTATTTGTGTTTTGGAATAGGGAAAAGAATCCTCGTTTTGACTACTAGCGTTTCGCCGACAACTCTTCCCCTCTTTTACTGCTCTGCAGCTCTTGGAAGAGATGACGCTATAAGTAATTTGACACCGAGTAAACGATGCATTACAGCATTCACACAAAAAGCATAAAGAGAGGCAAAGGTTGTCGACGCCTGTAAACACTCATCTTGGGTAGGGTTGAACGCCTACACTGACGTATCTTCTGAATATGTTCATGCCACAGTAACTTAAACGAGATTTGGGGTGAGTACGTTGCACTGCAAGTCAATCTTGTGGGGCATAAAAATTTGAATATAAAAAACACAACAAGTGTCAACTATAATTAATCATATGAAAGGCGTAATTACACACTTTGCCACTTGGGAAAACTTGAAGACGTTCCAGAAATAAGAAAACAAGAGCCTGATTGTGTGAGCTTCAGATTAAACTTATTTTTCACTGGGTATGCTCACACTTGGAATTCGAGAATCAAAGTCCTGATAGATTTTGCGTTCAACTCTCTATAAGCCGCTGTGCTAAATCGTTACTGTTGGTTCAGCCTCTACTCAACATATTTAGCTAAAGCTGAGTATTGAAGGAAAAGAAAAATAAAATTGTCTAACAATAGAAACATCTGGGTCTTTTTTGATGACATATGATACAAATCCAAAGAGTGGAGCATCACGCCAAACTGGAAGGAATACCATAGACGGGTATCAATTTCTTATGGAGTGTCCCGTTAGATATTTATAAACTTAAAGTTTTGTTTCTACATCTGCTCGATCTAAGATCGAGGCAGAAATGCGATACGATCTCTCCAGCCTTTAAACATGTGTAATTCTGATTCTGAGTTGTTAAAAAAATGTCCCCTGCAGGTAAGGAATCAGGCTTGCCTCGTGTCGAGTATTCAAATACACTTGAGCTATCAATACCGCTCGCGTTTTTGTTATCTCATAGGGTATAGCATAATAGAAATCAGGTCATGAATCATTTACGAAATCAACTACTAGGGATTTAAACTCACGGAATATCATAGATCTGGCAAAGATCTTGTACAGAAAACCTCTAATGTTACGATTTTTTAAAGGCGTACCAAAAGCAACTATTGGAACTAACCTGAGTCTTCCTTGGCCTATGCGATCTTCACTAATATCGCATATCTGAACTTAGCTTTAAGCGGTCATCGTCATCAGGTATTGGTCCACGTCGTGACCAAGCTTAACGAAAGACAAAAAGGCAGCGCCGCATTCATTGACAAGTGTATCCCTGTTTGGCTTTCAAAATTCGTAGTATGGACTTCTACTCCGGCTGCTAGACCTCGAAGAACGAGAAGAGCAATCAGACCTAGATGAATCCGTTCGGTTTTGATTCTTATGGCGCTTTTCACGTTCTCTGTTAAATTGTTCACAGACATCTTCATTAGTTTTCATTACAGCTTTAGGAACAGTTTCATATGCAGAACAAATAAAATACTGACAACCGACCTTCGTCTATACTTTATCGACAGCTCTCGTAGACTTTCTTCACGTTCTAAACGCTCCAAGTCTTTCTTTTCCAAGCGAGACTTTTCGGCTTCTTTATCCGCCTTTAGAGTCCGACTCAACTGCAGCTGCATTTTCCGTTTAAGGCGCTCTTGAGGAGTTAACTTTAAGGAGCTTGAGCTCCCTGTAGAGAACGATGTTGATCCCTGAAAAAGAGCATTGCTATTAACAACTATACAGGCAAAACCCTAGCATCTTGCGACATACAGCTGTACCAGGTGAAAAGATATGTAAAGGTAGGTAAGACAAATTTACAGGTAAGGTCATTTTCTAATCTGAACGCGGCTAGGAGTATGAACACTATCTCAGCTTTAAAACAATGATTCTTACTGACTTTGGAAGAGATGCTCATGTTCGCTTTACCAGACTGCGACGTGTGGCTTGCAGACCTGGAAAACAATAATTTGGTTATAAACGAAGTTTAAAATGATAGTGACTATGATTACGGGATCGTTGGAAACTCACTTTTCGATACGACTTTGAGTATTGCGTGGTTCTTCTTCAGAATCAGATGACATTAATTCTTCTTCTGATGATTGCTTCTGATGTATGGCCTTCGCCCTGTCATAGTATCGCTTAACTGGAGGAGAAGGTAGCTTTGAACCATCAGCATTTCCGGGTTTCTTTGTTGGTGAAGCGCTACGACGAGCATATGAGTCACGTCTACAATTCCATGAATAGATAATCATAATCCTAAAGGTTGCTAAGGAGTTACAAGTAATATCGAATATATTGCGAAACACGTACCTTGACGACGACCGCTTCCGTGATCTTGAGTGTCCGGAAGATGAAGACGAAGAACTAGATGTTGAAGTGCTACGCTTACGTCGTCTTGGTGATCTTGAATGACTACGACTTTTCGAGCGTTTCCCACGACTGCGATTCTTGCTTGGACTCCTCGAGTCACTCAGTGATCTTCTACTGTGTTTATTCCTACGGCTGGAAGACCTCGAACTAGAGCGAGAGTAACTCCTCCGAGAATTTCTTCGCCTTCCCCACGAGCGTGACCGCGAACGTCTTCTTCTACTCCGACTCCGACTTCTGCTCCGATAAGATGACCTCCTTGAGTAAGACCCAGATCGTTTTCTTACGGTGCCTCTATCTGAGGAGTTACTCCTGTGACGTTTGTCTTTGACTGACCGATCCTTGGACGCTGTCTTATAAGCGTCCTTAACTTTAGAAGGCAACTGTGCTCCTGAATTTCTACGGTAATCAGGCGATTTACTCAGTTTCCTCTTCCTCAATCCGGAAAGAACTGGAGGCAAAGCTGGTCCAAACACCAATCCAGCCTTGGCAGCCCTTCAATGAGAACAAATAAATAAGTTCAGTTATTTCCTACAATTGTGCTTCAGCTGCAATTACAAACTCAATTGATTCTCGAATTTACCGTTTCTTGTCGTCATCCGTTTCCGTGCCACCAAAGCTGGTTATGTACTGGATTTTTTCCACAGAAGCGGATCGAGATCTTGATTTAGACCTTGATGGAGATCTTGAAGTGGAACCTCGTTCCTGCTCTTCATTTCCGGTATTTTTTCTCGCAGCATAGCTAAACCAAGCCAAAATAATTCCAAAATTACGTTTTTGATTCTTACACTCACTGTAAGTTGCAGCGAACCTCAAGATAAATCTGGTGTAACTTACCTAGGTGGACTAATGTGTCCTTTACGCATTATAATTTTATCCTTGTAAGCACGTCTCTCTCGTCTCGCCTTACGCCCCTGTAATAGAAAACATTTCAAAACATGCGATTTGATGAAGCAAACCCGCTTCACCATGCTTCGACCTTCAAGGTAACTAGCTTACACTCATAGTCTGTTTTTCTTCCTCCTGTAACTTGGCCAAGCGCATTTGCTCTTTTTCTTCCAGGTCAGCATTCAAATATCTCATAAAGTCTCCCGCGTGTAATCCATACTTCAGTCCTCCATTGTTCAGTTCGGTTTGCTGTACCGCCGTCAAATCTTTCACGTTGACAAGCAAATCTAAAACAACCGATATCTAATTAATCACTTCTAGAAAACTTGTCCAACCATCCACTTACCACTACTAAAAAATTTAATTAATACCTACCAAAGTCAATATCTTCATCAGATTCTTCATCAGGGTCTTCAGTTCCCAGTCCCAAGGACACAGAAGATGGCTTAGGTATGCTAGGACCCGCAGCGCTGCTTCCTCCCCCGTCATCGTAATTATAAGAGATAGCAGCCTTCGGTATCTTGGGTTGCAACGCGGCGGAAGTTCCTTTAGATCCCACAGGGGTCCCGAATTGCTCTTCAATGTAGATCTGGTGTAAGAATTTGTCCTCGGAAACTACAGCGTACCAAACAACCGAATGAATATCCTGCTATTTTGTTTCCACAAGTGTGCTAATCACAGCTGCTACGCCGTTAAGCCAAGGAAGCTTCACAGCCTCAAGTCATCATTTCGCATCCGCAACAATCAAATGCAAGGTCAAAGTTTAGATTACTTCCGGCAAGTTCGTTCTGGATCAGTATTCTGTATCTTTCATAATTTAATTCAGTCTCTTCGTCTTTCCCTGTCCCATTGGAACTCGAACCGTCCTCCTGACTACTTCCAGAATACTCCGGAATACGATCCAATAAAGCTCGGGCATCACAGCGGTCAATCTTAGTTTCTACGTCTCCTTGCCATGGTTGCCTGTTTCACACATAAGATGAGCATTGTTTTCATATGAGCATACGAATTAATTTTCGGTATTTGAATGCATCCTTGAAATTATTAAATATTAGTTCTGAAGTTTCCTGACTTACAAACAGTTTTCGGCTGCAGCAGTTATCTGCGGATCCATATAAATTTTGCAAGGTCTTCCGTGAACTTGCATAAATTGGGTAGGATCCGCTTTGAATTTTTCATAAAATTCCCTTCGTCTTTCAGCCCTTCGTCGATAATCGACAATAAACACTCGTAATTTCTTTTCATGTTTCCTCGCCTCGTGCCACATTTTGTGAGCTTGTTAATTGAAGTACGCAGTTATAACTAAAATTCGCCAACACACAGAGTTATAGTCAGTTTAGGGTAAAGATAAGTTTACGATGTCACAATTTTATTTGCGCTTGCAATTTCTAGTTTAGATCAAACATTTTTAGTCACATTTTGGACTGGAAAACTTTTTTTTCAGCAAAATGTGAACAATAGCGCAATTGATAGTATTTATTATCAACAAATTCCATAGATCTCTGCCCTGACGCACGGATATGTACTGTACATAGCTCTCACCGGTGCGCATATTCGCTGTAGTTAGAATACATCCTTATGCACATCACTAGTGTGTATACGATTTCAAATTACCCGCTCGCAATCATTTTCTAGCACAATGCTCCACGAAGCGAAGCAAGCCGTCGCAATACAGTCTGGTCTGAGACATTGAAATTGAAATTACAGGTGTATAGCCAGATAGGTAGACGCGTCATGCGAAATTTCATAGCTTTCGCGAATTCTTTGTCAGCTCTCAACCTCGTACCGCATCCTTTCACGTGAGGATGGATTTCGATCCTCATGTCCCATTCTCTGACGTAGGATTCGAGTAGCAAAAAAAATCTGACGCTGTGGTGATAACTGAAGAGTTCATGAGGAGTCACAAACCGTAAACGCTGACTTTTTGCCCGCCTAAAAAATCCGCCCGCAGCGATTTTGCAAGAGCATACCTCTTTTGCAAATTCTTCTCGGTTTTATATTTCGGAGCGCTGATGTAAATGCACCTCATAGTACGTTGTTGTTGGTAACGATATGTATTCCATTTTTGTCTTTTAATGCTATAGGTGTTTCGCAAAATTACAAACTGGCACCTGAACAAGAACCACAAGACGCGAAGCCTGCATGCGGTAATGCGTTCTCTCACGTCAGATTGCTATCTTGAAACGGCGCAGCGTTCACGATGGCGTGTACTTTTCCCTAGAACGATGCGGTGACAAACGTTTTATCCCTAAGGCTAACAGTGAGCTCACTCAATTTGTCCAAGCTTGCCAGTATCCCATAACTAGATATTGGTACTACAAAAAGTAGATAGTCCAGTCTGATGCTGATTCTTGACGCATTTTTTACTCGGACTCCATACCAGGTGGACTGGCAAGTCTTTTGTCGCCAGAATATCATGGGAAAATTCTAGAAAACTTGTCGATGAGGTCAGAAAAAAGCAACTAACATGGCGATGGATACGATTCCAGTTCCAGTAGGAACAGGTGCGCAATACCTTGATTGACAGGTCTAGTTCTAATTGCATTAATCATAATAAAATGAAAAAACCCAAACCTGATTTGACCGCTATTTAAAACTTGACTTGATGTGAAATTCCCATTGTGTAATCTCACCTTTTGACATTGTGTACTGGCTATGCTAATTAATTAGTATTTTCCGCTTCCAACTGCTCTTGTCACCTGAACTCTGAAGACTAATATTTTTCAGCCGTGAAACATATTGTTAACAACCAGGATTCTTGTTTAGCACAACTAATTCAGAAATCTAAAAGCAACCTTCAAAATAAGTAATATTCCCACGAGAAAAAGTGATGGTCCACCTTATTTACAAGAACTCGTATAATAAAATTTAATGGAGGGTAAAGCTCAGTACCCATGCAAAAGTTAGTAATTATAACTTTTTTAGTACAAGCTTCTCATCTCATTGCCAGGTGAGCTGTCTCCAATCAAGCAAGCGGCTCGACTAGGAGACCGCCAAGATCTCACGTCCACGTGAAGTAACGGACAGATGGAGAACTCACGTGTCAGCTCAACTCGGCGCAGCTTTCGCCACTAGGTTTTTCAGTTGCCCTGCAACAGCAAACCCCATAGCTTTATATTTAAAATCGAAGACTTCTCCTGCAGTAACGCGAATTCACGCGTAACTTCACAAGTGTAATGCCATGGTAGCAGGTAGTAGTTGCCCAACTCACTAAAGTTGTCTAGGAAACGTAGGTCATAGGTGGACCTTGCCTTGTCGAGCTGAAATCCATGGTGTAGGAGGTTGTAAAAGTGTTGCACTGTTTCCAGTCTTGAATCTAATTATGTTGTTTGTGGTAGGACTGGTTTATCAACTAATGCGTCAATGACCAAAGACATGATTCTTACCCTTGTCATGCTTAATTAGATTCGATAGGATTTCAGAAAAAGTTTTACCTGGTTCTTCTTTTAAAATACTGCTTTTTATATCCTTTCATTTATCCTTCAAGATCGGCATAAAAGGAGAGTCTGCAGACTCACCTGAACTCAGTAAACAATCCTCACGTCGGGCTAGAGGTAGAATCAAATGGAAGCTTGAGAGTGTAAAGGAACAACCCGCAACATGGAAAAGAACAGCTTCATAATATTAGCTCTGGCCCTAGTGGCATGCTGTGCCACCATGGCGGAGTGTCTGGGAGTACCGGATAATTTGACTGAAGTTGCCAAGGAAGTTCTGGCGAACGTGAGTTTCCCTTGATTCTTCTTTAATTCTGGAGAGTTTCTCACGCCTTTTCCTTCTTCTCCTACGATAGTAAAGATAGTATTTAATGGTCAAGTAACGAAGTAACACTAATGAGTTAAAAAAATTGTCACAGGCGAAGGAGGACTGGTTCCCTGGCATCGAAACATGGGAACCACCGGAGGAATTCAAGAAGAACCTCCGCTATTACCTTATGGGGTACGACTATAACCATCGACCAGGTAAGCAGGTTTGCAGAATGATAGACTGATATCGAAGTAGACAAACGGTTTAGCAATTCAATGAAGAATTCGTTTTCGTCCCCTTTCTTTAGTCATGGTATGGGAGGCTGGAAAATGGGATACGAGAAAATATCTCGACGATCCGAAGACGAAAGACGACATGTTCAAGCATATGGAGCAGTTCTGGTTCAGAGCTCAAAATGTGACATCTCCGTATCCCGATGCCGAAGAGGGCACGGTAATAATTCTAGATGCGGATCAGTTCTCACCTGCACAACTTCTTTCCCTTGATGGTAATCCAATTACTAATTGACATTGGTTTGGTTGCAACAGAAATGAATACATAAGCTAGTACCATATCCAGCAGCCACCATGAAATTGATTAATTTAGCGTTATATTGAAATCCATTTTAGTGATCAAGTTCCATCTGTTCAGTATGCGTTTGGGAGAAAAGTACGAGTCGAGCTTCTCGGATATTTTCTTCATTAACTGTAAGTGCTTAAATTCTTATGTCCCTAAACATTGGAGAGACTTATCCAACAGCATGACTGAAATTGAAACTGGAAGATGGAATGAAAGACGGTCATATCGATCTTATCGATATTTCGGACTCGATTTCAGTGAGCTTTGTGGGGGAAACCTGGGTAAACATCATTCGACCCATCGGTGGTCGTTTCATTGGCCGGGCCGACACCTATGGACCCAGCAAGGAGAAATGGGGACCTGTGCTGTCCAGCAAGATCCCGAAGGATCAACTGGCTCCATGGTACACCGGAAAAGAAGGGTTTAAGCCAGCTAAGATTTGGGACTAGTAGTTCGAATTAAGTCCCCCATCCTCTTTTTCTGTTAGTCCTTTGATTGGCCTACGAAAGCATGTGAAATATTTATATGACCAATTCGCCATAAATTGGCGAATCACAAGAAAAGGAAAATAAAAAACTGATGCATTAGATGAAGACGACTGTGACTCATTGATTGCGTCAATCAATTAAATTTCAAATCCAAAGCTGTGGTCTGTGTCTGTAGCTGCAACTGTTACTGTATGTCACGTTTAATTGGGTGAGAAAAAAGGTTACCTTAAATCTCACAGATGTTAATCTGTTGTCGTCATGTGACCCCCCTCCGCAAAATTACAGTAACACCGAATACATCACATCTGTACTTAAAATATATGTATAACCATGTATCATAGGAACTGAAAACACGTTCAGATGATCAACATAAGAGCACGTACTGGACAAACCTGTCGTCACTTCGGTCAATTAACCTTGCTCCAACTAGTTAGTCGTACCATATTTTTTGAAGTGCCTCTTTCTTTACCTGCTTTCCTGGAAAGTCATGGAATAATTTCTCGTCGTTGCAAATACGAGCTGGATTGATAATAATTTAATTAAAGGTGGTCAGGCAATGTTTCCTAGTTACTACACACGAGTTGTTTCGTATATAAAAGAGGCTGAAGGTGATTACTGGCATCAGTCCAAGTTACCATATTCCTAGGAGCAGTTGACTAATCTCTTTATTCTGCCGCAATCATGAAGAATAGCTATTTCATACTCTGTTTTCTCCATCTTCTAGCTTACCTTTTCAAGGGTACGGAGGCCGAAGGATTAGAAGTGCCCCTGAACTTGACGGACATTGCCAAAGAAGTTTCAGCAGCGGTTAGTAATAGGATTCTAGAATCCTTGGCTTGCAGTTACGGCAGAACTATAGAACAATCAATTCTTGTTGCAACACTGTCATTTCGTAATTGAAAAGCAATTTAGATTTTATTTTAACTTGCGACAGGCAAAGGATGGATGGACCCCCGGCATTGCCACTTGGGAGGCACCCGAAGAAATGAAAAAGGCCTTGCCCTATTACCTGATGGGGTACGATTTTAACCACCGACCAGGTGAGTATTTTTTCATAGACAGTAACTATGGCAACAGTCTTGAGTATCTTGCTTCTGTAGAAGGAAAAGATCATTTAATTAATATGATGCTCACGCTAACATGTCTTCACTACCCATAGTTGTTGTCTGGGAGGCCGGTAAATGGGACAACAGGAAGTTAGTGGAAAACGCAGATACCAAGGACGCGATATACAAGTACCACGAGCAATTTTGGTACCATTGCCAAAATTTGACGTCTCCTCATCCTGATGCTGAAGAGGGCATTGTTTTACTACTGGATGCGGATCAGTTTTCAGCTGCTCAACTTCTGTCCATCGAAAGTAAGTGACTATAATGATACGGTCTTGCAATTTAAAATCGAACCCGGTAGAATATGAATAGACTGCTCAATTTTAAGATGAAAGACCCATTTTTGACGAAATTTCAATGTGCGAGTGCGAAACGATTCCATAGTCCGGTTAGTTCGCTAAGTTTTCTATGTCAATTTTCAGCAATCAAGCTCCAGCTCCACAGCTTGCGCATTGGCGAGAAGATTGAGTCCATATTCTCGGACATTTTCTTCATTAATTGTAAGCATCTTCAAAATCTACTCACTCAAAAAGCAATTAGACTTCTGCACCAATAGCATGAATGGGATACAGAATCATGAATTCGGACTGTTAAAATACAACAACGGTGTTGACCCACACTTTTCTTTTCCAGTGAGTTTCGTCGGAGAGACCTGGGTAAACATCATCCGACCGATTGCAGGGCGTCTAGTAGGCCGGGCGGAAACTTACGGTCCTAGCAAAGAGAAATGGGGACCGGTGATCTCCGCCAAAATTCCTAAGGATCAGTTGGCACCTTGGTACACTGGCAATGATGGCTTCAAGCCCGTCCAAGTTTGGGGCTGATACAGTTCTTGGCGTGTTTGGTGGCAGCCTGTTTCTTTTAGACGGAGGCTGTTCTTCTTTTGTTGTAAATGGGTCCGAGGTGCAACTTGCCCTCTGCAAAATTTTAGTCATAAACTAAAGAAAACGTCGCACTGTCCTATATCAATTTCCCTACCAAATTGTAAGGCTAGAGCTCATCAAAATAAAACAGTCTCGATTTCCATTACATGCTGTTGGCTGCACACAACATTGAAGCCCATGAACTTTACCAATAAAGGGACACACGTTTCTGTCACCTCATCTAACATCAGACAATAAGTGGTAAAGCGTAAGCGTAAAACACGCTATTAATCTTGTACTAATGCAGCGGCAGTAATGTAAATTGTCACATGGCTTTCTCCGTTTTATTATCATTCTTGGCGGCAGTTATCAGCAGAGTGTGTTCAGTTTCTGTTCAAGACTAATCTTGTTTGCAAAACATCCATTTCGGACAACAATGGCATATCACATCCGACTTACTTGGATGACCGTTTTGTTAAACAGGTGATGAATAGGACAGCTCCGGTAAGGACAGGCTCAAAACAAATATCTTTACGATACCTTTTGCTCACAAGAGTTTTTGATCTTTTGTCAGCAGTCACTGCTCTCTCCAGTCAACATTTTCCATTTCAAAACGTTATAAGCTCTCGTTATACCGTTTTACAGTGCTAAGTGTACCTTTTTAACCATCCACCTTCAGCATTAGACAATACATTTTTACCGTATAGTTAAAAAGAATCATTGCACTAGCTACAGCACTACTCCTGGTCACACCCACCCAATCACAAGACCTACCGCAAAACATCAAATAAGTTTGGGTTCTTCATTTTAGTCGGCTATGGTTTATCTGCCACAGTTGTATAGCTGCGTTGGTCTTGCGGCGAGCTGATTAACTTTGGCAGAGGCAAAACGTGCATTAATTGCGTAATGCGCCTCGCGTCTTCATCGCCTTTGTTTTCGGTACGCGTGTGATTCTGTCACCAGAATCACAGCAAGAAAGATAAGATAGATTCGCTTAAAACTGGTCGTTTATCGAGTGAACTGAAGCCTTTGTGAACATAACCTTAGGGTGCAAAAAGGTGGAATTAGGAAAGATAAGATAGATTCGCTTAAAACTGGTCGTTTATCGAGTGAACTGAAGCCTTTGTGAACATAACCTTAGGGTGCAAAAAGGTGGAATAAAACCTCTAGGTTATGTAGATGCGCTCCTCTCCTGCACTTGAAGATAAAGCCTAACTGGTAATTGCCTTCTCATGCAACAAATCTTAATGTTCGATCGACAATGCTTGCAAATAAATAGCGGTACTTCGTTGCTAAGGATTCGCAAGAACCGTTATGCAACAAGAGGGCTGAAAGCGGAAAACGGTGTGACTGAGAGAGTGCGAAATTGACGGACCTAAAAGAGCTTGTTACTTCCACTCTGAGAGAAAGGATGCCTGTAGCCAGAAAAACTCTCAGCCTGTGCTTTACTTGCAGTTAAGGTCAACCTTTGGATTGGCGACTATTTTACTTCAGTTTTTTTCACTGCAGTACATATCATTGGCGGATCAAATTGTAAGTTGGCAATTCAATGAAATAACACATAAATATAAAGCAAGCACTCAGAAGATTCTCTTCAACGGATTCATACAGCTGATTCCTTGGCTTTTGATTGAAGCCTGAAACTGAAAATTTGATCACGTGACTTTTGATTCCCAGGTCTTGGGATCAAGAGAGCTTGTTACTTCCACTCTGAGAGAAAGGATGCCTGTAGCCAGAAAAACTCTCAGCCTGTGCTAAAAGTTACTGCCAGCGAGAGCTGAATATAAAGAAAGGAGAAAAGCAATCACACCGCCTGTGCTCATCATGAGCTCAGAGTGAAAACATCTCGAGAGAAACACTTGACGTGCTTCTAGATTCCTTTGTTTTGCTAGTTCTTGTTATGTGTTTAAGTTTTGCTTAGAGTTGCACCTCTTCTTCGTCTTTCGTTTCTTTTGAAGTTACTAGCCCAAGCTTCAGGAGCTTGTTAGGATTCAAAGTACCGTTATGGATCCCATTGAGCTGAGAAGTTCACAAGAGCTGGACTCGTTCCTAAGTGAATTTGGTTCCAGGGGAAAGTTGACAAGTAGGGGCAGTAGCAGTAACTTCCGTCGTGAGTCTTCTAGTAGTGAGCCGCCAGAGAAATTAAGTGCTTCTTCCGTAGCTGTTAGTAACAATAACACATGGAAAATACAAGACTTCCGAAAAATCTCATCCTTGGCCAGTATCAAGGACGTGGATGAGGAGAAAGCCGAGTCGCCCTTCCAAGACGACCCGCTTCTCATCCCTGTCATTGACTTTGAAACATGCAGGGATAAGCAAGACCGTGATGGGGAGCATGAAAAGTCAGCTGATGACAACAACAACGAAGCCGAGGAACCAAAGACCGCGAGACACAAGTTCACAGGACTGGGCCTGGCCCTCCTGGGATGTCTGGCCTTCTCTTTTAGTTCCTTAATAGCCAAGTACTTCAAGGAATATCATCCCTTAAGCAAAGTAGTGTGGAGGTTCCAAGGACTGACATTGCCTGCCATTCCTTTAATGATGTACAAATACTATGTGAAGGAGGATAGAATATTTGATACGGTTTGGCCCTTGTGCAAGAAGGGTAACCGGTCTAACGTTATCATGCTCATGGTAAGTTCATCGCTGAGATTCAAGAGTTGTGTTAGTTGGTACTCCAAGCTCGAATGTTATTTGTGGATGTTTCCTGTCATGTAGAATTTAACTTACTTTCAACTGACGATTTGGTTTTAAATTGGGAAGTGATACTTACTGGACTTGATTTGTTACTTGCAGTTAAGGTCAACCTTTGGATTGGCGACTATTTTACTTCAGTTTTTTTCACTGCAGTACATATCATTGGCGGATCAAATTGTAAGTTGGCAATTCAATGAAATAACACATAA
>VRMD01001612.1:0-16204 GCA_009872375.1 Sminthurides bifidus | reverse complement strand
TATCCTGCGCACGGTTGTAGAGGTATTGTTGCTCCCATAAATCTGCTTGTTCTTGTCGTTGAAGATCCAATGTAGCGCCCATTGGTTGATACTGAAAACCAAGTCCACATTAAATGAGGTAATGACGTGGCCAGTTCATAAGCTTTGGGCACAAAAAATGCGTAGAATTAAAACTCACCTTTGGTTCCTTCGAGTGCAGTGCCCATCCAAGCAACCGATCCACGACATCGCATACTGCAGACGGAACAACTAACCAGCTTTGGACTTTCGCGAAGTTTATGCGATAAAGTAATCCACCCACCTATAGCAATAAGTCCCATTATTTATCACCTTTCTTTACTTAAACGTATAAATTAAGCAAGAGTATGATTTATAAAATCTCACTATTCCACAGAAGGCAGCAATCATTGTGGCACTTGAAGTTGATGCAATTTGAAGCCCAAGCAAATATGTAAACGTTTTGCTGCTAATCGGGATACCAAGGATGTTTGACTCAGACACACGAGGAATGTCTAAGAAGTAGTTGACGAACAAAGGAAAAATTATCGAGTACCTATTGGATAGAGTTCATCAATATTATTTACAGCGCTTAATCACTGGGTTGCATTTAATAGCAAAAAAGGACGCTGAATAACTCACATGCCAGGAGGCAGGTATCCACCATTATGAAAATTAAGGTCAAAGTGCTGGAGCATGATAATACTGAGGATCTCAAGTATGGTTGCTAATGTACAAGAACCAAGCAAAAATGAGCTAAACTTACGGGAGCCCATTCTCCGTTCAAAAATCCTACGAAAATCAAATAGAAGTGGTTAAGATATATTCCCGTCGCTCTTCTTACACAATTTGACTTACTAAAAGCAAATTCGAAACATATTGTGGAGAGAACCTAGAGCCGCGTGTGGCTCAAGTCCAGCTTCAGGCGTGCATCAAATTGAAAAAACAAAACATAGCAAGGGATCTTACCTAAAGCAATAAATAATTAGCACCGAACAGATTAAGTCCTTCGGATGAATAAACGTCACTCTGTTGAGAAGTATTCTCCATATCTGAGGCGTCGACAGTAATTGAGGAATTTTACAAATGAGAAGGTGTCTCAATCGATTTGCCATTGGTATATATATTACTGATCCAGTCAAAAATAAGGTTCCTAATAATCCTTTGCATACTGGAGCCTTATCTGCAATACAAAAAAGCGAATGAAGTTACAAATATCATAGCATCATTCATTTGAAACTGGTTCCTACTGTTAAAACTTCATGCTCTGCATGGGCTTCAGACACATATTTTGAAACTTACAGAACCCCGACGAAGTACTCTGGTTTGTGGTAAAGGATGACATTTTCACAGACTGACTTGTCACCTGCTTTAAACATCAATCGATCCCCTGCAGATGCACCTGTAAAGCAAGATAGAAAAATGACTGGTATGACTGGTATCACACAATAATCCATTTTCGTGAAATTTCATTTAGTAAGCAAAACCACAAGTTATTTCTGATCCATAACTTTACCTTTACGATGGCGCAGGTCAGCACCCACTGACTCAAAGAGGAAAATTAACCATACGAAACACTGTGATTGTAAAAACTCCTATAGTTTTTTGCAGCTTTGATTGTTTTGATATTGCTCTGCCGTTCTATTATTACAGCATTGCACTGCAATGCAATGTTTCCAAGCTATTGTTCACGTTATGGGGTTTGATATTCACAACTCTGGAGAACAAATCAACAGCATCTGCTTATGCAAACTTATTTGGCTTTCTTTTGGCCCGTTCAACTTTTATTTTTTTTAATTGAACTTCAACAACTCAAGAAATATGATTTGATCATCAAAAATCTAAAATTCTGAAAACACATGCAAAAATTCTTTTACACGTCTGTGTACATCGGGCGTCAAATGAGTAGCTCTTGACTGATACTCAACACTCAAGTGAGAATGCATTGACGATGGAATTCTTATGTTGCACCGTATTTCTTTGCCATTGGCGGTGCGTCAAGTCGGCCGACATGATAACCGTTCCTCAGAATTGACAAAGTCAAACGAAATGCGTATAGGCTGTATATGTACTACTATACTAGTACACTGCGCTAACTACCGGACCGGAGACGCTGCCCCGAAAGTAAAGAGAAAAAGCATCAGTATAGATTCGGACCATTAAAGTGCATTGCTCTTGTGAATTCCGCCGAGGAATGCTCACATAAAAGATCTGCAAAATATTTGCCAGCCTTGCAGAAAAATTGCAATTGCACTGAAATCAACTACATGCACCGCGAGTAATGTGGAATGTGCAAGCTTTGCAAACTAATAACGATTAGTTTTCATTGGTTATACTACCACTCTCACGCCACGGGATAGTCACTAATCATTAACCTAATGTTTTATTGTAATTGGTAACTGTTCAATGCTCCAAAAGGCAGTCAGTTGACAGCATGGCTTCTCGCGTGAGTGCACTTTACAAGAATAATATGGGACACTTATTGAAAACAGTAAAATGTTACGCACTCCGTTACAAAAACCGAATAGTGTGTGTGTCCATTCAAGCGTATCAAAGACTTGACAGGTCTGCAACTTAAGCTCTACAACCATCATTCAACCGTGAGCAAATTCATACAAGCTAAGCGTCGTTTGTAAATGTCTCTAACGAACTCACTCATTCACTGAGCAACCACGGACCCCATTTGACGTTCTTGAGGACACGATTGTTCAGAAACGTGAAACTGTCATCGCCAGCTTCTGCCAGTTGTTATTTGAATTCAGCACAGAATATCAGATCTGCGTTTAACTCTATCTACTACTGATGTTAAGGTTCGTATATTCGGAGCTTGGGTTCAAACCGAACCTGAAAGTGCTAGTGCAAAAGGAAAGTGCATTAATTTCCTTTCGGGGCAGTATATAAACGAGTGCCGTCCACGTTCACTACCACAATCACAAAACCCTAAAAGGCTTAACGCGAAACCATATCCACTTCTCTAAATGTGAAACTACTGTAGTTATTTTCCGAGGAATACTCAGCTGTGGTACAATGTACTTATGGTGTAATTCCGATCAAGACAAAAGCGGGGAAACATCCGGTGCGATTTTTGCAAAACCTGTAGCTATCTACTGTGCCAAAATTTTCACGGCCGGCTGTTTAAACAAATCTGTTCAAATGTATCTGCACTTCTAATTAAGTACAGTAACCCCATTAGGCACGACAGGAGTAATGCAAGGTTCCAAGCATTTTATTTGCACAGAACATCTTTCAAGCTGCTAAAAGCACGTGCACATCCGTCACCGCACACTGATTTGTAAATTCAACATCTAACGGCACTCGCTCGTCCTTTTGTGACGATGACACTATTCCTTATGCCTCCACAAGCTCACATTCACAGCTCACCCCCCAGAAGGTTTTACTAACGGAAAAATTTTGTTTCAATGTAGGTTTTGAGTGAGGTAAAATGTAATTATTCTGGTTCAATTTGTAGTGATTTCTTGACGACCGTTTCCGTTCCCACAGTCTTAAAATCTTATTAGAAAGCCAACAATGCAACAACTACGATTAAAGATATGTTTCAAGGGTGAGGCTTCTAAAGCTAATTCGTGCGAAATTAGTCTTGAGTATTGTTGCTGGGGTGCTATTCATAACTGTTCTGCCTTTCGCTGTTACTCATCTGAACGCAGGAAACCAGGTATTTCAACTTCAACAAGTTACCAATGTGAATAATTACACTACTCCTGGGATTCATTCGCACCCACAAAGTCGCCAAGTAAATGAGCATCCCAAAGTGCCAAAAAGTGAAGTAAATCAGTTTTCAAATGCTGTCTTGTCGATGGAGGCAAGTCCTAAAGTTATCGCTATTTCCACCCTATGTGTACGGTGCTGAAGAGTGGTTAGACGGTAATTACACTGATGACACCAAGACTTTTAGAACGCTGGATGACGCTAACTTTAGGTGTCCTCAGAAGTGCTTGTACACCCGCAATATTGATTTTGTAGCGACGGCTGACTTGGTCATTGCCAGCATTGTCGACATGAAAGGACAGGTAAATTAAAAACGACCTTGGCTACAAATATTAGATTCTCATCTAATACACCTTATTAAATTAGCATAGTGTCTAAGATTCTCTGTGGGAACCTGATATCTTTCTGTGGATACCGGACGCAAATAAATTTTTTCCAGATGGTAATACCAACGCACAGGCCGCCAGACCAACTATGGGCAGCGTTCATTTGCGAGTCGCCCGCAAATGTAGACGTTAACCGTTATCTGGGAACTAACAACAACTTGTTCAACTGGTCGATCAGCTACAGGTTGGACTCTGACGTTTACTGGCCCTCTGGACACTTCCACAAAAGAAGACAGCCGTTATCTGAGTTGCAATTAACACCAACGCTGGAGCAAGTCAAGTAAGTCAAGGAAGTCATTCTGTCGATGCATGGTTGCCGATGTTGCCATAGAAGCATCGAAGAATCGTGTGTTTAACGTAGCTTCACAATGGTTGCTATTAGATACTGCACGTTTTGTGAATGTGAATTGCCTCTCCTAAACCTAAATCAAGCATGAGTACATTAGCTTTATTGAGTAATGTCCGACCTGACTGACTGTCAAAGAAACCGATATCTGCCGTCTTACAGGTCGAAGAAGAAACTAGCAGCCTGGATCGTGTCAAATTGCAACACCAGGGGAAAGAGAGAAGAGATCATAAGAGACTTGAAGTACAACATGAAGATGGAGATCGACGTTTACGGCAGATGTGGCCAGCTGCAATGCCCCAAGGAGGGCAACTGCCGCGAGCACATTTACAAAGACTACAAATTTTACATCGCCTTTGAAAATTCCCTTTGCCTTGACTATGTCACTGAAAAGTTTTACGAAGCTTTCGCCTATGACATGGTGCCCATCACCTACGGCATCTCAGACTATACCGTGATGGCACCACCTCACTCTTACATTAACCTGCTAGACTTTAATACCACCGAGGAATTTGTACAGCACATCAAGTATTTAGATGCTAATCCTGAAGAGTATTTGAAATACTTCCAGTGGAAGAAAGACTACGAAGTATTTGTCCAGCCTATCAAGTCTGGACTGTGTAACACCTGTGTCCAACTTCATGAGCATGCAAAAACCAAAGGTAAACCCAAACTACTAAACTTTAGTCAATGGTGGACTACCTTGCCGACAGGTAAACGCCATATACCTAGAGGTGTTCCTTTGAAGGGTTCTGTTTGCCTCACGGCAGAAGATATTGGATTCGTATGAGTTGCATTCTACATGCATTGCATTTAATTGCATGTTAGATGTAAAAGTTCTCTTGCATCTGCTGTGAGAGTGTGTAAGTGCCCTTACTAATCTTTTTGATTGCATAATGTAGATTGCAAAATAATGAACTGATAGAAGGAACGGTGAATGTTGCATGTTCACTACAACGCACAGCTCCTGTTTTTGATATATTGTTGGCTCAGTTATTGTTATTACATTGTTCCATTAACAGTCACCATAACAGTATCGTATCGTTTAAAGTCTGCGAGATACAAGCATTCTGGGGTCAGAGTTGTGCGTGAATAAGCCAACTGCATATGATACACTGAAGCAATGCATGTACTTTTTTGAAATAGGAAAGAAACAATCTCGTCAACTGTGTTGCTCAAATAAAGGTCATTTCACGTTTAGTATTAGAACTCGGGATATATATTCATTTGCGCAAGCTGGCAAACTTTTTCAAACTCCAGTATTTTGGCGTTTTGCTAAAGTTGTGGTCAAGTCAAGACTTAATGAATTAGGTTTTGATAAAACTGGTGTCAATATCGTGACGTAACTGCTCCTTTTGCATAGTGTTACAACTAGGGAGCCAAGCTGCAACGCCTTCCCACTTTCCACCCCAATACTAAAATCCATTGATGTGTGAATTTGCGGAAAAAACTTGCATGACATTACATTACTTGCTTGATTTCTTGATGAGTGTGAAAGGATGAGGATGTCGTTTCGTGTGATGGAGCGAAACAAGTAAAGTGCCATGCTTTGACTATGGTTTGCTCCTTTGCTCATTCCTTCCTTTTAAAAGTATCACGTTTCTCATGGCTGAAAAATGCACAACAAGAATAGTTGATGGGCAGCTTGAAGCGAAGCTATAGTGGACGCTGCTATAATAATTGCGACTGACTGAATGGTTGAACTGAACTGTTCGAAAGGGAAATTCAACTACACAACATGAGGTAAAGACCTTGCAGCAGCTGGTAGCTGCGCTACATCCACTTTGAAAACGCTGTATTACTAAATTTGCGAATCGATTCCCAGTTAAGTTCGCCAAAACTTACACACACTTCGGCTTATTAGCCTGAAGTAGGTACCGTTACCCGTTGCTACAGCGTTAAACTCTTGTAGCATGGGTGTGATCTTGCGGTATAATTTTTTGCTCAAAGGGCTTCGAACTTGCTGAAATTTTGAAGGACTTTTTCGGTTATCCCTTCACGCGTTCACGCCAAGCGTCAACCATGGTTCGTTTGATTGATCGGTCGCCAACGCGGCAAGTTGTGATTTTTTGTGCCGCCGTAAGCTACTTGATACTGCACATGTTTCACGTGCCGTTATTTTCTTTGTGTTGTCTTGCGTACCGCTGTTTTATCAAGTTTTTGGCGAGACTATTTCGCAAAGACTTGGCAGAATTCTTGCCTGGAGTCTCCAACTTATTTGCAATGACGGACGTGACAAAAAACCCGAAAGTGAACCTACATATCGGCATCGTCTTGGACGGGGAAATCAGTGTGGAAAGCTACCGGGCACAATTTGAGGAGCGAATCACAAACAAACGCAAACCTAATGGCGATTACATGTACCCCGAAATGAGGCAAAGTTGGACTTCCTTCCTGGGCTACTATTGGTGGTGCTGGGATCCAGATTTTGACATTCGCAATCACATTCGAAAATATGACTACGGCGAGGAATTGCATATTCCGATACCGTGTGAGGAAGAAGATTTGCGCAGAACCATGGGCGGTTTATTGGCCCATCAATGGGATAAAAAGCGCAGTCCTTGGGAAGTACTAATTGTTCCAGGATATCAGATTCCATCGTCGAAGAAACCGGGCACGGCGGTCATCGTTCGTGCCCATCATGTTATGGGCGACGGAATTACGTTATCGCGAATATTTTTGATGGAATTCGGCGGTGGTGCAACTGCAGCCCCTACCCCTGCCCTTTCTCGCATGCAGGGTGACAGCAAAGCCACACCCGTGGTAAAACTTGGTCGAGCATTGGTGTTTCCGTGGCAAGTTGCACATGCAGCAGCGGAGACTTTGGTGGATTCCTTTAGTTGGTCAAACCCGTGGCACTTTGTTTTCGCGAAGTTGTCACGAGAATTTCATACTGCGTTTACACAGCCCATTGCTGTTAGTCGGATAAAAAAGATTTAAAAACAATTTTAATGCAAGCTACGCGGCTGTTCTGTGTACTGCTGCTGCGGGTGCTATTCGGAAAGTAATGCAAAGTGCGGGGCAAAATGTTCCAGAAAGTATTGTATGCCTTTCGCCTATTCCTTTTCCAAATCATCCTGGTGGTTTTGTCAACCATGCGTAAGTTTGTATCTAATTTTTCAGCTGAGTTGATCGTAAGTTCATGATGCTCAATCATGATGTCATATTTGTGGTATCAACTATTTTACGGTGAGGGTGTATTGGTAATGTGCAGGTGCCTTGCCTTTTTAAGGCTTCCGTTGAAGATTGAAGACAAGCAGAAATGCATGCTGATTGTGGATGAGTACTTAAAGAAGGCGAAAACACCAGCATACATGCAGGCTCAAATGATACTAATGAGTTACTTGGGCATTACACCCATAATACACAACAGATTCTTCAAGACAATGATCTCAGCTACAGTAGGGCTGTCAATATTTGCTGTACCGGAAAATCCTCCGAAAATACTCGGAACTAACATTGTGGATATCATGTCTGGTTTCGGCCTAGGGACCGGTCGTGCAGGTGAGTTTTAGTTTTAAGAAAAGTTACTGAAGTACTTATACGTAATTTAGAGAGTCCGTCAGATTAATACTCAAGGAAATACGCGATAGAACCCGATTTCTATGCTTTTAATGCCCGTGTCTGCTGGATGTGTTTATCTAATATAATAGTGCTGATTCTATGCAGGAGCTTTCGGCCTCATCGTTTCTTTGAATGGAATGCAAAGATTTGTATTTAACATAGACAAGAACGTGTTCCCTGACGAATCTCTTTTTAAATCCATGGGGACTTACATTGAAGAAGAAATTGATGCGATGCTCGAAGCTTCAAAAGTAGTGAAACCGTAACATAACATAAAATTGTGATCTTTTTAATGCCAGTTTGTGGCAGTCATGCTTTTAGGTATGCGAACACTGTGATATATACAATATGGGAAAATATACATTTACGATTCTACTTGATGCAACCGGCCAAAAAGTATCCTTTAAGAATATTAGCCTTAGGAACTACTATATGAAATTGTCACAACTACAAATGTCATTATTATCACAGTGCACGGTAATCATTCTTCAGAATTTCCTGTTTCTGTAAATTACCCTCATTGGCCCAACTATTCATGTCCGCTGAGGGAGCATACGTATGTGTTATCATCTAGATTGTTTGCTTTCAAGCAAAAATAACAAAAAGAGCATTTGGCGACATACTGTGGGATCACAGCATCTTGATTGCAATAGCAACACTTGGAAACAATGTTTGCGCTTGAGGCAGATGGATTTTCAGTTACAACTCTGACCACATTCCTCCTGGGTACCATCCCCAAGTACTTCTTGATTTCAATCCAATATTTGCGAACGATGTATAATTGAAAAAATGGGATGATCACCATTAGAAACTCCTGAAATTCATAACAGAAACCTTCATATTTTTGCAAGTCACCCAAGGTTGTCACTAGATCAAAGTGGGGAAAAGGTTTAGTTTAATTACGGAAAACTGATGCCACAGCAATTCGCGAATTTGGTAAGAGTCTCCAGGAGTGTATGGTACCCGCTTCGCTGCAGGTATCATGCGCAATTTGCACAGTCGGTGAGCTATGGAAGGATATTTATTGTCAACAAGGAACAGAAGAAAGTTAATGGATTCCGCCAAAGTACCAATTGACTCGATCCGATTTATGACCTTCGTAACCTAGAAGAGAAGAGGTATACATATGGTACAAGGATTTGGTTTGGTATACTTCCTTTTCGAAACGCATTACGCATATAAAATGTAGCCTTACATCCAAACGTTGAATTGTACCGATGGAAGTTGCCACACGGCGGAATACGTAAACCAGTAAGGTATCAACTAAATAAAAGAGCTTTAGCTTCCACGAGTTTTCTTCATACTTCAACCCTAGGAGCCGCTGACCAATTGTCCAGCCATAGGTTCCTGTAGTGATCTACAGAAAAAAACAATTCAGCTCAAAAGTTCTATTGTACGAGGTTACGAAACTATTTTGACACTCGAATGAATTTTTCAATTTACCTTCCATAGCAACGAGGAAAAAATAAATTCAAATTCGGCCGAGTAGATGTGACACCAATGTGATATCTGCAAATTGAAGCAAGCAATTCGAAAAATCTGAATACGAAATCAGTTCATACAATATCGTGCTCAAGTTTAATACATGTATTGCTGTTCTAATAGCTTCAGCCGAACTTCCAACTACTAAGGCAGCACATAAGTATTTTGACAAAACCGAACAACGTTTGAAGCTTAAAGTGCTTCAAAGTTTCACAACACCGTCATACAATCATTCTTACCTTCAATTTATCAAATATTTTTAAAATTTGACCTTTGATTAGTTGCTTGAATTCACGATCAAGCAACAGAGAGTCGATTGTTGATATTCGCGGTGTGTACGACGTAAAATTGTTGTCCGCCATATGTACAAGTACGCCGTGTAAAATTTATGTTAACAGTGATCACAATTACTAACCTTCATGATGACATAAACTGTTACAAAACATGAGAAAATGATGTTTTAAATGATTAATTTCGACTGTTATAAAATTCAAGTCATAAATCGGCTGTTTTGACGCAAAGAATAAATTAACCGCTCTTTCACCACGGAAGCCCAAATTGGCCGAAACCTAAGAACCCAGGTTTCAAAATACCCGCTCGGGTATTTTTTGGGAGAAAAGCCGAGAATTCACTAAAGCTGGGCGAGAACTTGCCCGAGAGAGACGGCAATGTACACCAGACCCGAGAGATTGTTACAAAATACCCGAGAAAATTCTCGCCGTAGTCGTCAACAATACCCTTTTACACGAGAGATCATACAAGCTAGCTGAGAATATCGATCAAACTGGACAAGAATGCATGAGACTATAAACCTCGGTAGTGTATACATTATGAACAGCTGACTACGGACAAGATATAAAGAATTTCTTTAATATTTTGCCAAGCTATTTCGAAGTACGGAGGTCTTACAGACAAACTTGTTCGGGCAAAGCTATTCATTGCGTTCGCAATTAATTTCTGAACTATGATACTTACTATTATCATCAGTTGGGTTTTAAAATATCATGGTCAGGAAGCTTTACTTCTTGATGAGACATGTTCGTTCTGCTACAAGCATCAATCGAGAGCTTATAACGTTCACTGCTGCAACGGAGCTAATCCAAGTCGTCAATTCTTTTGCTCAATAACCGCGTAATTTCATCACTGTTTTCATCATATCTAAATGCAGTATCTTATTATACATATGCATACATTTTTATACATATACATTATCGTATCCATATATTTAATTTGCCGACTCAGCTTGTCGGTTTTCTAATTTGGTTGGATTTTTTACTCGTAAGAATGCTTTTGAATGCTCTACGAAAATAGCATCCAAACCATTACCACAAAAAACATATGAAATGATTGCTAGAATTATTGAATTGGGATTCTGCCAGATGCAAGATTTGATGTATTTATGCGGAAACAAGAAATACAACGTTACCTAACAGAAGAAAAGCTGGACATCATCATCGAAACTTCAGTACTCCAAGCTGAGGCGGAAACAAAAGTAGACGAAACCCTATCTGCCTCTAGGGTATCAAGTGACAGAAGGTGATTACGGATTCACTCATCTTATAATGACGCATACTTAAGTTGACCATCTTCACGGAGAAGGTCAAAGTTATCACAACGCAAGAAACTGACATACTTTGCCAGACCTAGGCTTATCGCTGGACATAATCACACTAACTTCTTAGTTTAGTGTGTACTATAACCACAAAAGTAAATACTTTTATTGAACTACTGTTATCAACACGTTTATGAAAACCGTTGGTTTCGCTTGTAAAGGGGAGTGCGGTTAAGTTAGTTTTAGACCCGGTTAGAACGCTATGCTTACATGATGACCGGCACTTTTTGGTTGTTTGATCGCCTAGGTACACCACATGATCCATTTGGAATCGTCGTAAGGGTCATACTCCCTGTTTTTGTCAATGTCATGACTGGCGTTGTGCCTCTGTACGAGGATTGATAAGGTTTTGAAATCAGATGCAACTTAGACTGGTAGTAAAATAGTTTGTGTTGCCTATTGGTAAAATTCAGATGTCAACTTCGGTTTTTGGAGGTCTACTGACTTATCATCACTAAATTATAGCTGTCCAACCCTTGATGAGCTTTTCCAGCATGGTAATCATGTTCCACCAGCATAAGTATGGTGCCTTTGGTTATGTGCTGCTTACACCGAAGTTGAAGATTGCGAAGAATTTCCGCGCCCTTTTTGTGGGTTGTAACGCCAATTTAGGATGAGCTAGTCATCGCCAGATTCGGATTAACCAGTGTATAGTTTGAATAGGTTACAAGCATGGGAAGCTTTTCGCATTTCAAAATGATGTTAACGGTTAACTGTCAACTGCTGCTGAATTTGAAGCATCAATTTATACTTTTCTTTCTAACCCTCTTCATGCAATAGAATACCTGGTATACTTTATGCACTATCATCATCATCATCCTCTGCGTGGCTTTTCAGATGCTCTACCCGTCCATGGGCGTGAAATGGGCTTCGAAGGACGCTTTTATCAGTGCGACTGGATGAAATTGGGCGGGGATATCCTTCACTTCTGAGTTTTTTTAAAAAATTGTATTCTTGCCTTAGCTTATGACAATGTAGCTGAGGCAGTACATTATCATTTAAAATTTGAACAGGAATATAGCATCCTATTACCACGGATACTCTTCGTTTCGAACTAGTCCGGGAATTTCCAACTAAACTAATTTAAGTCCTTCATATAATGATAAAGTTCTTAAAAATTAAGGTTGGGGTTAATAATACTCGAAGGGCTAGACGTTACACATTCCTGGTTGCTGCCTGGTATCACGGCCAATTCAGGCGATATCTCCGGTTGTTTCTCTCGGTCAGTTTGTGGCATCAGCATCGGCCGAATGCCGAGGTTATAGTCTCGGGTATTCTTGGCCATTTTGATCGATCGGCTAGCTTGTATGATCTTTCGGGTAAAATGGTTTTGTCTACGAATACGGCAAGAATTTTCTCGAATAGTTTGTCTGATTTCTCGGATCTCGGGTATTTTGTATTATTTCTCGGGTCTGGGGGATTTTGTATTATTTCTCGGGTTTCGGGTATTTTGTATTATTTCTCGGGTCTCGGGTATTTTGTATTATTTCTCGGGTTTCGGGTATTTTGTATTATTTCTCGGGTTTCGGGTATTTTGTATTATTTCTCGGGTCTCGGGTATTTTGTATTATTTCTCGGGTCTCGGGTATTTTGTATTATTTCTTGGGTCTCGGGTATTTTGTATTATTTCTCGGGTCTCGAGTAATGTATGATTTCTCGGGTACTTTGCTGTTTCTCTTGGACCGAAGACCGCAACTAGTTTGAGTAATTTCTCGGCCATTCACGGTTATTTTAAAACCTTTGTTCTCGGGTCTCGGCCAGCTTGGCTCTTCCCTTTGGCGGAACTAAGTTTGTCATTCATTGTAGGTAACTTGCTGGGTTGACGTTGGCAGAAGAAAGGCAATATTGGTAGCCTGATTTGATTTGGGCGTGTTTCTTGGCGATAAGAATTTTCACAGCTTTCTCTTGGAAAGGAACGCACCCATTTACCTAGCTAGCTCTCACCAAATACAAATACTTATTTTGAGAGCCCATTTACCCACTCTCCATCCGACATGAAACATGTATGCAAGAACAGTTACTTAAATAGGACAAAATATGACCAAGGATTCGGCATGGCTTGAAGCGCTTGAAAACACAGGTCGATTTTATCTGGCCTTTATCTTGATGAATTGAAGGTATAACATTCAATAAAGTGTCTTAATGGGTTTCAGTTAATCATAATTGACAATGAATTATTGGCCCACTCTAGCAAAGAGTAAGTACAGAAGACTCTGCACTTTTGTTTCCTTGGTCACGCACATTTATATTCAGTAATGGTGGAAAGTAAATTACGTTAAGTATGACTTATTAGGCTAACGTACCGGTTACTGATGTACATGAGTATACCACATGTAGTGTACACTTAAGTGAAAGACTAATATGAAGCGAGACAAATATAACAGACTTGAGTAACCAATGAGCAAGGTGTCAAGCCATAATTGATGTATGAAGTACCTGGTTGGCGTATTAGCATTAGAAGTCTAGGCTTCAATTGGTACAGTATAAGAAAGCCCACCAAAGGAATGACACAATTAGTGTTGTTGTGACCGGGGACTCCACAATCTAAAATTAATTGCGTCATTCGGGCTCGCATAAGATAAAATGCAGTCAAGTAGGGCCCAATATCAGGCAGAATGCACCCACCCATACTGTCCTAAGTCGAAGGCATAACATTGTTGTTCTTTGGCCAGAAATTTATTAGTGCATTACTCGTACTAGGGCTAACCCTAGAACTTAATTTCAACTCGATCGTACCGTGGCGAGTGGGAAACATGCAGGTGTATGTGGTGGATCATGATAACAAAACTTGAAGTGAGTACCACCTGCTGTCATTAATCTTTACCAATTGTAAAGTGGGCGCGGTACAACAAGAAGGAACGATAATGTTTAATAGGTCCGTAAATATTTTCATTGGTTGAATTAGTGACAGTGATTGATTTTACACTGCGGTGCAGTACTTCCTTTTTGAACATTGGAACTATTTAATTGTAGAAATGGTCTCGGAACGGAGGAAACACTTGATAGCTCATGAGATGACGAATGCAAAGTAACATTTCTCCCAACCCATGGGTAACCCAAAAACTAGCAATTTTAAGTCTCTCACTTGCATTGTAAACCCTTAAGCTTCTATTTGTCAAACACAATGTTGCCATCCGATTTCAAACGTTATCTTGTTCGTGTTGACTGCGATTTGTTGATCACACCCTCACGTGCACTGCCGCAGCAGCTATATTGTCTTTTACCTTCGTAAATGTTTGCCTTTCAGTTTCAACATGTAGTCACGTTTCACAAACCGAAATTCTTATGCCGGTACTTCTCAGTGCGAACTGCTACAGTGGCCAAATATCACAAAACAGTGGTAATTTGACAATGTCTGACTGTATGTACCTTTCGGACACTGGCCACGTCCACTCTTGTTCTTCTGTTGGAATGAAGAAGACGTATAGGAACCTGGAAAGCTTTGCAGCTTTGGCAGAAAAGTATTCATGCGTAAAAATCGTTGACAGCAGTTACAAATAGTCGACCATCCACTTTACCCTCTCAGCTTGTTGCAAATTCCAGTAAATCTACGCTCAATTTTAATTACTTATCAAACCCACGCAATCCGCATGTGGTGTGGTGCCCTATAAAATTTCATAACGAATCAGAAACTGAAATATGTACGTCATGTCAATTGATTGTGCAACTGCTTTGTAGTTGTTATTGCTTAATTGCAGCCACTCAAATGCGCGCAAATGCTTTTGATCAAAATGGCACTGTAATTTTGCGAAACGACTTGCCTGAATGGATTCGGATTTGGGGATAGCTCACAGTCGGCGTAGATTATAACGGTGCTGATAGTCAATTATTTCAGCGCACCATCTCTACTATCACATGTCCTGGTACGTGCTTCCGTTCAAGCCGAAAAGCCTACGTTGCGGTTGAAACAGTTCATTCCATTCTGAGACCGTAACCTTGAAGTATTGTTGCCAAACGTTCTTTTTGCGCAGCAAAGAATGGGGGTTTTGCTCACGGATAAACTCGTAAAAATACTAGCCTTGTCCATCAAACTCGGCAAGTTTCACCAGGCTGAGTTGTTCACGTGGAACGACAATGCCAAAACTGTAGAATTGGTTACTTCGCCATGGCGACGCCAAGTGTACTGGATACATGGCATTGTTTCTCTACTTTTCTACGCATACATCAACTTGAGGATTGCAATGGAGTTGCTGGAGAACGGTTTTAATGCTCAAAAGTTTGTCGTCATGTTTGTGATCGATGCATACTATGGTTTCATTCCGTTCTATCCATTTCGCGGCCATGTTCAAAAGCGAAACGTTTGTGGAAACTTTCCAGGACCTCTTCGCCTGCGTCCGAAAGTTGGAGGGTATAAAATCACCATTTAGTTTTCTAATGTCCGACGGGATAATTCATGATCCCATCATAAAAATATGTTTTGATGCTGAAACTACTGAATTTACAGCGACTGACTTCAAAGACAGGGAGGAAATTCCCTTGAGAATACGCATCTGCGAGCTAGTAACCGCAAACGTCATCGCAGCTTTCTGCGGCAATGGAATCACGTTTTGGACTTTTGCAATGTTCCACCCACACTCCGTTGAATCAATATACCCTGTATTGTCTGGGTTCTCGGAGTTAACAGGAATCAACTGTAGTTGGATTAGAAACGGTTTCGGACTCATCGACTTAGTCTTCGCCATGTTTCAAGCTTATATACTGCTCGTGCTGATTCCACTTTGCTGCGTGTACGCCGTGTACGTGTGTACCGTTATGTTCCTCATTTCCTCGATTCTCATTCATCTTCGGTAAGGAAAGAAACTTTGAAATATTTCAAAATTCGTACACTTGTGTCCACCACCTACACGAGTAAGGAAAACTACTGACTGCGAGACAGCACTCTTCACGCACATACCATTGGTCAATTCTAGCGTACCAATAGACAAGTGCGACCTCCACCGCACCCTAGTTTTCAGCATACGATTTTCAAATTCATTATGTCGAGAAAGGACTTTACCGATGATGACATTTGAACTTTCAGAAAAGAACTCCGAAGTTCAAAAACTTGCCGACTGCGAATCAAACTGTACCTCCGATTAGCGCATATTGTCC
>VRMD01001611.1:0-16204 GCA_009872375.1 Sminthurides bifidus | reverse complement strand
TCCTGCTAAGAACATTCACTTGAGAAGTATTTTACGGCAATAAAATTTCCTGAAATGCCCAGTTTTCACTAAACCAAATTTAATGAGAAAGTAAATGGAGAACTGATTCCTTGCTATGGGTTCCAAAAAGCTTAAAGCTTTTAATCACCCGTCACGAAGAATCCTCGTGGATTGGAAATCGATAAGGGTGCGATAACAGGAGTGAGACGTTTGTTTGGTCTATGTTGTCCACATTAGCTGGTTTTGTGTTTACGATCAAAAAGTCAGAATGTGAGCTGTTCCAAGTCCGATTGACATCGATACTGCTAGAATGGCTCGGTTCTATTTGTTTTGGAATTCGGCAAGTCCACGTCGAAGCTCTAATTAGTCAAACTTAGACAAATATCTGCTAAAACACTGTAATTTCACATGCTCTTCGACACTCCAAATTTCTGCTAATTTGTATTTGTTTGTGACACGTGGATGACCTGGTAACGGAAAACGTCGTAGTTTAACTGGTAAGATCTTCGATGATACGATTAGGATGAAACTGGTGAAGGAAATTGTTGCCATGGTGCGAAAGTTCGGGAGATTCAATAAGACTCATCTTTCGTTCTCTATTTAGGCTTGTTGGAAGAAAACAAAGTTTGGTTGCTGAACAGGCCTGCTATGGTATGCAATCTTGTATGTTTTTGCAAAAATATCTACCGCGATCAGCAGCTGTTTTCCTGGAAGTCAATGAAATTCGTGAAGTTTACAGGTCAAAGAGGATCAGGCCAAAATTGGCGAATTTACCTCCGAAATTGAATTTTGAGAAAACGGGATTTTGTATCATGCGATATCCCTTTTAAGTATGCTCAAGTAGCGAAATGATGGCGTGGCCTAATTCTGTTTTTTAGCATACATACAACCTTGTACGTACGAATAATGTATACAAGGATCCAGAGAGCAGCTCATTCAATAAAAATAGGTACCTTAAGACGTCAGAAGAGGGAAATGAAGTTTGGAAAATAGGTTAGAGGAGTAGTAGTGGCTCTCCTAATGAATGTATACGGCCCTTAAAGACCTCATGGCATTACTTGGAGGAGCTGAAGAGAGTATGCCACAAGATCAAGTTTTGATAGACAGCACTTGTCTCGTGGTCCGGCTCATTTCTGCTTCTTTACAGTGAGGAAAGTTAATTTTCTGCTTGTATTTGAACACAGATACTTATACACGGTTACAATGATTGAATAGCTAGAAGCTCATCCGAGCTGCATATTCGTGTCCTCTGCCTCTCGCTTTGTGCAAGGTTTTAAAAAAGTAAACACTATTGATCAAGTGAAATAAGTCCCAATTTCATGGCAGTGCCTACGTACAACATACACGTGTATTTGCACGCACCTCACGTTTCCGGCCGCCTTTACCAGGCGGAGGATTCGGGCAGCATTGTATTGCTTTGACTGGAACGGATGGCAGTGGCATGACAAAGGGTGAAGAATCCAATGATAGAATTCCACATGTGCGTCGCCTGATTTCGTACCACTTAGCATTCCTTGGGTGAAATTTGAGCGGAAAATGCGAGTTTTCCTGTACTCTCAGGTCATAAATCAAAGTATCGATAATTCCGTCTCCAATACGTTTAGCCTGGTTGCATAAAAAGTGCATGGAAGGGGAAGGTTTAAATTTATGTCTCAGAGTCTGATGAATTTGTGTGACTGTAAGACGCGATACGTTGGCATGATGCGAGGGTTCATCTTGAGGGAGCGTCAGCGTCACGCCTTTAGGGATTGCAAGGGGCGCTGCCGACGGAAGGATTCGCATCATGTTTTCCTATTTCCGATACATAAATCACTAAGAAAGAGTTTCTAATCTCTGGCCAGACTTGAAAAACAATTACTTGGTATCCTTTTCGCCACGGTTCCGGATTCGTTGTAACCCATCTACTCCTCTATAAATCAACCATTGTAATGCTCGCCGTCTCTGCCAAAGAAACTTGATCTGGTTCCTGGTTCAAGCCCAATGAGATCTTTGGCCGCAGCGGGTCTGCGGCTACTCTGTTCTTCCAGGCCTAGGCTCTGCCTCTAACAAGTTATTTAAGTTGGAACAAAAGAAAGCCGCTGAAAATCTTTCAATCTCTTGCGTCTAAAGGAGGCCGCGATATGTCCTAGAAAATAGTTTACCATATCAGCCAATTATAAACGTCACGGTTTCCATTTCCGGCCTTTTCTATTTCTTCCCATTTAACTTTATCGCGTGGGTTTAAAACAAAATCTTACATCCATGGCTTTCTCCAAGTACCGTTTTCTCCACTCCGTAATCTCCAGTTTGTCCAGTTGAGCCCAGCGTTGCTACCCGGTCACTCCTTCAGGTTCCCACGGTAAGCCCAAACGTTGTCTTGGCCATCTTCAGTTCTCCAGCCAGCGACCCTGAGGTTTTTCGGAGAGAGGCTTGTGAAAATCCCAGAGTCCAGCTTGGAAATCGGGTAGCAGATCCGTTCCCAAGGAAGTGAAAATACCATTCTGAAATAGGGAAAGAATCCAGCTCAAATCCAATCCTACACACATGTCCGTTCCGGCTGCCTTGCTAGCAACCGACGCGACAGTTATACATTAGCCCTCGGAGAGTTTGGAGCAAGTAAATCCAAAAAATCAGCCAACCTTTTCCCCTCTCACCTTTCTCGTTTAATTTTCCCAGCATTGTATTATTCCCCAGTTTCCCGCTTTTCTTTCTCCCCATTCGGGTAACAGGTGTGGTGCATGCTCCTGAACAGAAAGTCAATACTGGCTAAATAGGGAGTGTTCGCAGGTAATTTGTATGTGCATATGTACAATGCACTCCCAGCGCTTTCCACTACTTCAACTTGATGGTATCTACCTTGAGTTCAAGGTTGAACGCATGCTCTACTGCATTCCTGAGTGGGAATGTGGCATTCCTGGCGAAAACATTGTGGATTTAGTATTCTCAGATGTAGCCGAGGGAGTAATGCATCATGAAATGTAATATCCCGCTGCTCATCGTAGCTTAAATCTTCCTCACCTCTTTTGCAATGAAAGGTTTGTGATTAAAACTCGGTGAATCGCTGCGGGCATTCTCGACTTCTTTTTCACCCGCCTTTGAACCGTCATTCATCCCCGTGAAAGTCTTTTGACTCCAGAGTAATTAGGCACAGGAAGCGTTGCTATGAAAATCGTATTTGGGCTGGTGAGAGTTCTCATTCCTGTGCTACTAGGCCATTACTGTGGTAACCTGCGTGAGCCATATTTCACACCCAGCGTGATAAATGCACAAATACGCAGGTGCATAGGGTTTTATCTCCCGCAACAGTGATTCATCATCTTAATCACGAAGAGCAATAGCGAATAACAATTTTACGGTTTCGCTGTCTGAATTCATACTTCCAGTGAAGCATTCGGTGAGGCCTTCTCTTTATAATCATAACTTTCACCATTCACTAGCAACTGCAAGTCAATATAACTGATGGCTTGAAGGGCCATCCTCACTTCACCCCTCGATATAAAAGGCTTGGAGTAGAAAATGACTGCCCTTTGGGTCCCTCTTGCGTCTAAACTACTTCATGGATTTTTACGCGTTTTGTACAATTGGACTATTCATTTAATGTGGACTGCGCAGATGGCAACAATTTTGAACATTGATCGAATCTAGGTGACCTAGTTCATGTTTGAAGTTGACCAGTTTTGTGAATTTTGCCAAAAAGAGACTTGCCTTTTACTGACCTTCTAGCAAAGCCGTAACAAGCACGTATGAGTAGATAGAGCCGGGCCCTTTACGAAGCGCTGCCGTTATCGAATACCTCGTCGGTCCCACAGCGCACATGAAAGGGGTCTGAGCATTTTCTACAACCTGAGTCGGTATAGAACTTCTCACGACCCGTCGATTGAGACCATTTTCGAAGCTGTAGCATGCTCCGTTAAGAGCCTAGGGCCGAACCTTTGATGAAGGGGCCCCCGGTGTCGCAGATTTCGTAGGTCCTGCGGCTCGGGCACAAGGGACCTGACAAATTTCTACAACCCGAGCCGGGATAGAACTTCATATGACGCGTCGATTGAGACCATTTTCAAAGCTGTAGCATGCTCCGTTAAGGGCATAGAGCCGAACCTTTGATAAAGTGCCGCCGCTCTTCCAGGCTTTATTCCGTTTATTTCACTGTGTCAATTGAAACAATAGAAAAATTTGATTAGCAGCTACATAAAGTCAGCCATTTATTTCAGCACTATAGGATCACATAACCAGCTATGAAGAAGTCATAGTTTAAACATATAAAGACGTAGAACCACACATTCTCTCTTCGTCTATTAGTCCAAGTTTCTTCACTATCGCAAAACACAACGGCAGACCATGAGCAAGTCGTAACGGGACACCGGAGCGGCGTGTAAGTTAAAGGAAACTTTCGTCGTAAGGCTTTCAGCATTTCAAACTTATTAAGTGAATAAAGATGGAGGTTGCTCATAAAACTTGTTGCCTGTAGTGTTTGGTATAGTCTTGAATGGTAACTTTTGTCTCTTCATATCCCGTTCAGCTATACTTTCGTCCCAAAAGAATATTGAATTTCGCCACGGCGCACAACAAGGTCTACAAAAGCGTCACCCTCGTACAAGGCACTGCATCTAATTGACGTACCCTCTTTAGTGGCTAAAGTAAACAAGGAGGACAGGAGAAGAAATGGTCCAGGCCGTGAACATCACCTCGGGACTTGAATCCGATATGCTTAAATCTTTCAGGCAATGTATACAGTCCATGAACAACGGGATTCTATGATATTCCTACCACGCGTTCTGGGCCAACTTTTCCAATAAAACTTTTCACATATATTTTCTTCCTACACACACACACTCTCTCTCTGTCTCTCTCTCCCTATACTTGAGTATGGAGATTTTTGCTGAGATTGTACTTTCTCCCGGTATTTGATCAATCCTTTTTCCTTTTCGTTGGATCGATGTGCAAACAAATCTACGTGAACCAATTCATTCATTCGTCCACCAACACGTGTATCACTCAAACCCACAATCCCAATCCAAGGAGCACATTATTGTGCGCGTCAGCTTTCACCGCACATCCACAAGAATCAAGGAATTTTCTCCTTAGTGTCATCCTACTCACGTCCTCCTTCATTAATCTGCTGCATTTTTCCACAACCATAACTGCGCGCCACCCCAGTCAATCTTCCGTCTGGTTAGAAATTTGACATCCTTGTCATACGTATCCGAATTTGTCACGGTCTTTTGTACCCGTCCATTGCTCGGCGCCCTCTGTTTTAACCCCCACTGCTTTGTTTCCACTTCATTCATCCCTCTCACTCAACATGACTCTAACCCTCGTAATTCCATAAAAATCTAAAGGGTTTGCCCGCACGAAATCCGCGTAATCTACAAATGCTTTCCATCACGTTGTCTTTTCCAGAATAAACCGCAAAGATAATACGTTGCCGCAATGTCGCCTTCGAACTCGACTTCACCTCCTGCTCATTCAACGAGGGGTGCCTTTTCACAAACTCAAGTCCTTGTTTCCAATCTTTATTTATTGCCGTATCTCATCGGCTTTTCCACTCGCATGTCGTGTCGTCTTCATGCCGTCATCAATTGTTCCGTGACCGTGAATAAAAGCGAAGGTAGAAAAAAGGATTCAATTATTCCACTAACTCGCAACGAATTGTTACAAGTGTCGATAGCGCATGTTTTATGCAGGCTACATTCACATATGTATGCAAAGTTCCATTCAAGAACGAGTAATCCCTGCTTAAGACCGCTTCGATAAAGTCGTAAGCCTACCTTCCCTCCAATAATTCTCTGGCCCATTACAGATTTCAAGTCGGAAAAAAATCATTTCTCTCCAATGCGTAAATGACATCTCCTCCAAGGGCCAAAACCTAAACGCACCATGAGACACCTACGCATGAGCAAAAATACAATACGACCATCAAGTCTGTGGCCTTGAGAGAAATCTGGTGGGTGAAATGAATATAATTGTCCTTTAATGTCATACTCACCTTGAGACTCGCTCAATTAAATTTATTGTTTGGTACTCATGCTCGGAATGATTCCTTTTGTGACTCGTTCCCCGTCCTTTGGTAAAGGACTGGTTGAGATTCATCTGTATCTTTGCTTGCAGCTCGTTGCTTCTAAGATTGCCATTTTCCCCGTATTTCTCTAGCCCTTTCACCGAAATAATTTCCCAGTCATGAGGAAGTACATGCTCACAAAAGAAAGTTATCAGTCACTCAGACCTGCTGCCGAGAAACCCATTTCCTTTGTTTTAACTTACCAATTATCTTCTTTCCTCCTTTCTTCATTGCTCAAGTCTTTTAGTCTCAAGTGGAGTTTGGTTCGTTCGGATCCGACCCTTGTTGCCATCCTGCGATTTCATTTCGTTTACCCTCACATCGTATGCACTGAAAGGGCTTCCTATTTGTAATATATGTTTTACATAAAACAAGATTTCCGTTCGTAAGTTTCTCCAACTTGTAGCCATTATTTTGCTGTTTGCCAAGTGACTTTTAGCTCCGAGTTTCTTTTTGCTTTATTTCCTCGTGGAGTCTGTGTGCGGAAAAGTTTCTTGTTCAATCACTCCAGTCAACGGCCTCTGAAAGGGAGAAGTGAACTTGTCACTATGCATGGGAGCAACATGTTAACATTCGCATAAATATTCCCACGCAAGTCCCATTGTTTCCCGCTAACTTATGGCCAAAGTTGTTCAAAATAGAAATCAAAGTATATCTAATCTCCAGTCTCGTCAGTCTGCTAGCTCCGTGTATAATTTAGCCCTCGTATGAGCCCCGGATTGGGGTCTCGTCTCGCACAAAGAAAGTGGGAGGTTAGAGCCACCACATCCTCAATGAAAGGGGAAGACTGATCGATGCTATCAATTTCCTCGCACGGGTGTGTGTTCTCGCTCACCCAATAATTACTACCATCTTTGTATATTCTTAAGCTACTTCCCACACAATCCCAGCTTTCTCTCAGGAGTCAATGCACAACACGCTTTCTCCTATTATTTTCTCCGTAAGTCTATCACCCACTCAATACCTCTGAGAGCCTACTTTAAACCAGTATCCGCTCTACAATCCGATTTTCATTCCACCCAGTCTCCTTCAATTCCAATAAATCCATGCACGCTTAGTCCTTATTCCATCTCCGGCGGCCGTATCAAATCAGCGAGTATTGTATTGTAACATAACTTGTTGACTTTCGCTTCCGAACACACAGGATGCATTTTTTTATCCCCCATGGCCGTAAGTGGGAGGACTGAATTCTTCTTCCAACTCGTTCCATAATTCCGAACCCGACTGCAATGTTTCATCTCAATTTCACTACAATTTCTCTACTCACTCTGTGTGTTTGTCCTCTCGATTAATTCAATGGAAAATGGATCAAAAGATTTCTCAATCCATAGCAGCTGAACGAGTCGCCCACACAGATAACTTATAATTTACAGACTTGTAAGATGTACGCTTGCGTAAATACGAACTGACGTCCTATGTCCTATGGTCGTTTGATGTTTTCCATTCCTCCTACGCTTTCTAGGTACGTGTACTTAATTATTTTGTTTTTCAAAACTGCTTCATCCTGTGTGCATATTTCAATTGATATCGCACATAAGCAACAAGAGCATGCATTCCAAGTTGGGCCACATGGTCACTTTTTACGAATTCCTCTATCTGCTGCTACATGTATGTGCTTAACTATAAGAGCTGATTTGAGTTTGCGAAGGGTAGAGTCAATGGTACATTATAGCCCATGGTGGATCATAGCCAATATAAAATGCATTTCTGCTCCGGTCATAGCCTTTACGCATTGCCCTGCATCCTTTTTCGAGTGGCTTAATACTGTTCCCTGAATTCATTTCAAATGGTGAGGGCAACAGAGACATTCTTTGGACGCAAACTTTTTTTCCAGAATTACAAACTTTTCCATGTGACATCTGATACTAGAGAAAAATCTCTTTTCCAAATTAACACGACTGCGGAAATAATGCCTTTCACTTCATGCCGTACCGTTCTCTGTCTACTTTGTCACTTTGTCTCGCCAGCCATTTAACTTGGTCTCTCCAGCTCGTGTGCATCCCACCCTTATGTTTCTCCCTCCCGGATGAATGCGACTCTCACCTCGGTTACAAAAACGAGTTAGGAAGAAAAGAACACATATTTCCCAAACATAATTTATTCTTTTCTCTACCCATTTCACCACCAAATGGAATCAGTCCGCAAACTTTCCATTCAAATTAACTAAGCTTCATGCACAAGTGTCTGCATGAGGGATCTGCGGACCTTTAAGTGGGAATGGAGACCACCAAAGAGCAATCTTGTGATTCCTGCATACAAAAAGTTGAAAAGAAAGTGTATGCACTCGCTTCTCATTTTTTTAAATTGAGAATTATTTTTATGCTTTTCTGATTACATTTAATTCAACACCTTGTAGCGGGTCAAACTTGAAGCTCCTGCCGTTTTGACTTGTTTTGTAGGTGCTCAGAAACCAGCTCTTACGCTGGAAATTATAAAATGACGTATAGCGTTGCATACCACTTTTATAGCGAAGCCATACTTTTTCAAAACTACAAAGAAAACAAACTTCAAATCCGGCATCAAGCTCTACGACTACTTTCACAATGTCTTACCGCCTCCAAAGCAATAGGCTAGAGACTGGCAAAACTGACAATTAATGACGTAGCTGGAAGGGCCAGGGGCAACCAATGCTTCATTTCAGACCTGGTTTTGTTGGGGGGACTTTCTCCGCGTGAAAACTTCACCTGAAATGTGTGCAATAAATATGACCGCCAGAGATCTACCGCTTGTAGTGCTATGGCCATATCAAAGTTGCCAAGCACACCTTCCCCGTTATTCATGAGCGATTAAATTTGTGTAGGAAGTGGTTGGACTAAAAAGAATTCAAGTTGATGGAAGGACACTTGGTTATAGGCCACAGGCATAATTACTTCCTCTGGAACGTATTTTATTTCCCAGCTCGCCCAACACGTGAATGTGCCTTTAGATTCTTTGTGCGGCGTATTATTTTTTCCCTCTGATCGTAAATCAAGTCGCTCCGTGTTAATTTCTTAGCACGATTATGCAGCCATTTCTAAGGATTACCAAACCAGTTCGGAACTGAAATTACCAACAGTTATCGACTTGCTGGTATCGCAATTTCCGCCTCTATTTATTACTCAACTTTTCCACCTCGAAGCTTTCCTCGTATCCATAGGATTCCTCGTTATGTTCGCAATTATTTCCATTCATTTTCACTTCCATTACTGTAGCAGCGCCATTCCGAAGCTAATTTAATCATTATTGCTGTGCCACAGTAGATATCTATGGATACTATAACCTTTGCGAAGGAATTCATTCCCCGTTCCGGCCCAACCACCCGCTCTCGCTCATTGCACAAATGGGACCTGTACATCTCGCGTGGAGGACGAAAGCTACAACTTTTTATCACGCATTATGAATTTTCTAAAATACATGGGGAAAAGTTGTAATGACATTGAATACGAACCCACCTCCTGAAATTTCGCCTCTGCAATAAAAAGAAAGAGCAGCTAGCTTTCTGCTTCAATTTTGAACCGAATGCGTGAACTTACTATTTTCTCATTTCGAGTCGATGAATAGTAGTTGGTTTTGTAAAAAAAAAACTTTTTTCTCTCTCACGGCACGGCCACCAGCCTTACTCGGGGTGGTTGAGCAAATCCAGCTCTTTTCACAAATATCCCAGTCGTTTGCTCAAATGCCCTCTTCCTCCAAGGACGGGACTGGAGTGGTGAAAGCGCCTAGTGGAAGGAGAGATGGGAAGTCTCACGTTTTTGCCACATCTTTTCGGATTTCCTTTTATAGCTTTCCCATAAGCTTGCATGTCTTGCCTCCCGCCCGGTTCCTGGCGTTAGCAAGCCCACTTCTGATTATATCTTTACGCAGTTACGATGTTCAATTCAAAATTAAAACCCGTCATTAAATTTCCTCCTCACTCAAATGCACATTAAATTTCCATCCGAAAGAGTGCTACAGTAATCATAACCACAGAATAGAAACACACAAAACATGAGTGTCACCGCAATGGCTTCAATAATCGTAACCGTCTCGACTTACGGCCGTTCAATGAACTACAGGTCAGCCATTCCCACCCAATCCCGCTTCCTTTCCTACAGTCCTTCCAATCTCCGCTTTTCTCAAAAATCTCATCCCATTCCCAAATGATAGTGCAGCAATCTGTAATAATAATAATATTATTCGCATCAATCTCTGGAACGAGTCTTCCAGCAGTGTAATCACTTTCTGGCTCATAAATGCACGTTGTTTAACTTTTATCAAATGCAATCAAAAACTGGAAATATATCGACTCGATTTCAAGTCGCCTCAACAGTCAACGAGTCATTTTATACCTCCGTACACACTAAAAGGGCTAAAGTCACGTTCATAACTTAACGAAGTTAATCCGTACAAATTACATTTTAAAATACGACCTTGCCTATCCATCTCTTCGTATGGGTCAACTAGTTATTTCTATAGCTTTCTTTACGAACTACACTGAAGCTGGAAGCAAGCTTTACCCTGTGCAAAAAAACCGAAGTAATCAGCTACAAAATTTAAAATTGCCCTAGGCACTAATAAGTTCTAAGGCAATCTGTGGATGTGCCATATGTTCCAAGTGTCGGTACAATATGTCATCATAATGTTGAAGATTCATTGTGTCGACTATTTGAGCCTAGGGTGTTTGGACTCATTCAATTTTCCTACGCAGTCTGGCAAGTGACAACGTTCTCCCACCCCATTCCCTCTCCCACTTAACCTGTTCCCACAACTGGTTCCAGCCGTCTTCTTAATTCACATCTATGGTAATTTATCAAGCTGAAAGTAAATTTCAGTCCACACGAGAACGTATTAATTTCCCTGATAACTCACTCAATCCCTCCAATGATGAAATCTTGCCGCAAAATCACAGTCTTAACATGAGCCCACGGAGACTGTATCAGGATGCCACTCTGAGTTGATTGCTTTCCCCAGATCTCAGCTCCTGTTTCCATCTCGAAAGATGCTCTCCTGGCGCAAATCTTTCGTGGCAAACCCAGTGGATATCCGTGCAGTTGATTTCTCTCATCCCTTCAGTACTTGTATGCCCTGGAAACAATTTCCTACACGTTCACCATCTCTCTCGTCTCCCCGAGGAGTCCTTCCGATCTTCCTTCTCTCAAAGAGTAGTGCCTACGTGCAGAGTAATTCAAGGTTGTTGTAACTCATTTTGATACTGTGCGAGATTTCACGTCCTATTTTCCGATCACTTCCCTCTTTAGAATCAGGTAAATTCATTCCATCCTTTCCCCAAAAACTTAGTTCAATTCCCCTGATTCCATCTTAAAATTTCCGCATGAAAAGCATTGCAAACTTTTTCTCAATCTTTGATTGGCATAGTCTATCTGGCATAACTATTTGAATTTGGTGCTGTGTTCCACGTAATAGCCTCTGCAGTAGTCTGGGAGTTGGAACCTTCTGGCCCGAATTACACAGCATCACTTTCACTTTCAGTCATGCACCGAAATCAGCAATCTCGATATCTGGCACGATACATGTTCATTTCGTGTTTCAAAACTATCTCAATGGCGTCATCAGTTGTGCGGTTTGTGTGATTGAGAAACTTGCACGGATTTCGCAATCATCTGCCCATCTGCCGATCCAACATCCTGGGATCAAGTTGCTCTCAGTGTGTTTAGCAGAGAATAGGAGCCATGTCTGAGAGAAATACTTTGATTTTCAAATCTCTGGCTCCAAGTAGTGAAGTAACAGTGCTCGATTAAACGTGCATGTAGGCCCATCAGGCATTTCTACGCCTCCATAAGCTACATACAAGCCAGGTAAAGTGTGGGCTTGCTCGTGAAACACATCATTTTCTTTCAAGAGTCTATAAATGTCCAGTGCAGAATGCCTTTTAACAAATAGCATGGCTGGGCTAACAACATTATCCCCTCACCGGCATTTTTCTTAATCCTTCTCGCCTCAAAGACTTCATAACTATCATCACCCAGGCACGGAACGTCAACAGCTCAATGCTCGAGTGAAAGGAATCTGCACTCTGGATACGGATGTGGTGTGAAGACGTGTGTGTGGCGTTGTTCCATCAAATAATGTAGGCCACTTAGCACGAGAAAGCTCAACTTTCCTCGCAGTTTAACCAACAGAAGTTACCGAGGCAGCGCAATATTCAACAACCTCTCACGCATAATGCACACATTTATGGGTGGTGCGAGCTCTCTCCAAGTGTCACAGCCACGACTTGTCAATTTATTAAATCAACAGCTATGAAGCGTCCCCAATCATTTGGTCACAGAAGTCGACTGTGGACTACTTGAAAAATTCCTCTCCTTTGCCATCTTTTGCTTAACTGCAACCCTCTGCTTTTGTCAGCCTGTTATCATTTTGCAGCTTAAAAACAGGTAAACAACTCATCGCTGCTTTGAGGAAAGCACTTGGGCGTTTGATCGTTCCTCTGTAGGGGAAAAACCATTGCAAGTTCAGTTCAGGCCTTGTTCCTCCACCATACTCAGCCCACATGCTTATGTTCATGCTCATAGTAACTGCCTACGGAGAAATGACAAAACTTTTTTATGGAATTTTCAAAGAGCCTGATCCACTGAAACCGCAAGAAGGAATGTCGTTGCTGCTAAACTTTGCCATATCAAAGGCTTTCCACATGACAAGAGATGCTCGTCTTTATTGTTGAAATAACGCTCTTTCAGGCATCAAATCATATGATGGTATAAACTGCAAAACTTAAACAGCTCGTGTCCAGGCCGGCTTTTCATTGTATCAAAGCATCTTCCTGGACCCAGTTCGAGCATCTGGATCACAACACAACAGGAATAGACTCTCTCTCTCTTCACAGTTATTCATCCGTCTGATCGAGACAGGAGTGAGAGTGATTTCCAGATTTTTGAAATATTTTCTCTGAATATAGAGCGACGATATCGTTTATGAAATCTGTTCAGTCTTGCGATCCTCCTTCCCTTGGAATTTGTCACAGATAAAAAAAACCTAGATGCAGTGCACATGAAATATGAATAGACCGTAATCACAAGCTGCATTTGCATATTTAGCTCGGAGATCTCCCTCCTTTTGTTCCGTTACCCTTCTTCCTTTGTGCATACCGAGGAGAGGATGAAGAAAAAAATCTGCCAGTGTCATTTCTCCTTTCGTCTTGGTGCACTTGAATGCAAATGTAAATGTAGTTTTCTTCCTGCACCGAAATCATTAGGGGGTATTCACGCCAGTATCCATACTGCATATTTGTCCGAGTTTGTCTTGATCTGTCGTCCGTGTCCGTTGTGATGGTATTGGCAGAGACTCGGAAGAACTTAGTTGAACCGACGGCGTCGCTGTGAAATCAATGCAAATGACAATATCGGCGCATTTGTGCATACTTTTCTAAAATGCTGATAAACTTGCTTGAAACAATGCTAGTTAAGTAACTTGCCGTAAGTACAGATTTCATGCAGGCGATAAAGGAAGCTGGATCCTTTATGACCCCCGTTTGTTCTTTCTCCTTTGGTTTTGTCCTGGATGGTGCTTCCATGTCTCCAGCCTCCGAGCCTATTAAGGGAGGGAAAGTTGTTCAAGTTATGGAGTTTTTGGTTGTCACCAAGTTTTTCGGCTCTCCTTTTAGTAGCCCGGAGCTTAATATTCTCTAAAACTCACGGCTCTATTTCACCCTGACAAAGTTGATTCATACTCGAGAGGGAAGGAGACAAACGAGCGTCATAAGAAAGAGTGATGGCCTTCGAGTATAAATAGAGAGTTGCATTAGCTCTGTTATACGCGGACATTGTGCTAAAAACCTTCCCACATCTTGTTCATCCTCCTCTCAAAATTCTGCATCATTCCCACCATATGCACTTCATCCTTTCCTTTTACCTTTTTGCTTTTGCGTCCCTCCCATTGACGATAACTTCTTCTTTTTTCTCCAGCGTCTCTCTCTCACTCTCTTCCTCCTCTAAAAATCCATGCTCCCAGCCACTTGTCCATTAAATTACCGTATTCTTTTCAGCCTTATTTCCGCTTGGCTTTCTTCTAAAATTCCTCTATGCGTCTTCCTTGTTCCTTTTCGACTTTGCCTGCTCAACACGGCGGACCGTGCAATGCACCATGAAGCAGACAAGCCAGGCAAGTTTTATCTCCCTGTCTCCCATATTTTTCCTTAATCTCAATTCCTCTCAGGAAAGGAGAATAAAACTCACTACTGTTTTTCTCCCTGCCTCCACCCATTCAATCAACCTTTATCCACCCATGGACAAACAATTCTGTTCGCATTCCGCCAGTTTACTGTCATGTAGTAAAACAAACTCTGTGTGTACCGTTGACTTAATATTTCTCATCCGCTCACTCCATTCTGCTACAGTTACATGCTCAATTTTATCTCCAGCAGGGTGCATCCTGTCCGACTGAGAGTTAGCTTTTTCCGCCATGATGATTTCGCCATTCCATCAAGAGAATACTCAAGGCTGCAATTGCACTCTGTTTTACAATTTCACGAGGAGAGAAAACATGAGTTGCTTCGCAATATCAAGTCATAGCACATGAGTTTCAAACGTCCTCCAATGTGTGAGTCTCTATATAACACCTGCATCGTTCAAGTCGAGATTACCAGAGGCAACGATCAATAGAGAACAGAGAGAAAGAGACAGGGAGGGAGGGATGGAGGGAGGGGGGACGGGGAGAGTATTGCAATCGAAATGTCAGAATAAAAGGAGCTTTTCATCATCGTCGTCGTCTTGGTAGGAAGGAGCTGGAGGCATGGGAACCTTAGAGGGCATAGTAAGAAGGAAGGAAAATCGTAGAAATCATACATGTTCCGGTAAGAAGTTACTTTCAGTGAGTCTGAAGCGGTTCTCATTCCGCATGAATTACCTAAATCTATCTCTTGAGTCATAGTCATCAATTATAAGTTCTTCAGGTTATCGGACCGAGTCAGATTTGTCATTCGATACGGTGTCAAGATGAGGAATGTTCCCTATGCTTTCATCCCCTGTAAGCTCACTAGAGCTGCTCGCATTTGTTCCACAAAAGATTTAACTTCACCAAATGGCACTTAACGTGGGCCGAAGATCAGCTCGAATGAATTACAAATGTCGTGTGCCTCATTAGAATCCTCGACCATTTCATCCTTTCTCTTCCAGCTTCTTTCTGCATCTTTCTTCCTCGGGACAATGCCACCGGGCCAAATCTCCTTCAGGAGCGAGGTCTCTCTCTCCCTCTCCTTTCATTCTCTCCTGCCTGCATATCCTTTTATTATCACATGGCCGCGTTATTCTCTCAGACTCCTCAGCTCGACTTTCCCCAACGTTTCAACGCTCACTCACGGCCATTACTCTGTACTACCTTTTCCCTCCATACAATCAAGAGCTTCTTACAAACCACATTCTCCCTCTCGTCATCCACCTTTTTTCCATCTGCCAGGCTTAGAATTTCAATTCTTTATTCCCTCCTATTGTCACACTCCAACTTTTTCTACCGCTTTTTATCCCGTCATTCCGCCCAATCCCATCTGTTTACTCCGTTCACAGCAATCAATCAATAGGGAAGCTACAATTTACATGTACTTTCTTCCCCACTGGCTCTATTAACTCCTTGGCTCACTCCTTTTAACTCTGCATTCGGCCTGAATTCCACACAATTCCTTGATTCTTTCCCGCCATTCAATTAGTTTAAATATACTATGCAGCATTGTCAAGAGACCCAGTGCAAAACACCCCGACCCAATTTCCCAACACTTGAGATACAACCCTGCAACCACGAGCCACAAATCTCTTGCACATTTCCTCCCGAAAACTTTAAGTGCCCCCCGGCTTTTCTCCCATGTTTGCAACTTTGTAGGAAAATTTTCGCCCAAACTTTCAACAACGTTATGCAACCTCTATAATCCTGCCAATCAACTCTCATCCGTCCTCTGTTCTCCAATGGTGGACGAATCTCCAGCTGTTCCCTCTTTCCCGGTGGCGAGAGAACCACTTACGAGACTGTATAAAAGGACAGTTGCATCACAATGAAGTTGGCACACCGATCATTGTTTTTGCCGCCACTTTATCGTTGGTGGCCGGAACAAATGATGGGAGTAAAAATCAGTCAGAATGTGTAAGCACGGCTTTTAGATACATGATCAATCACGGGCCTAGTTCGAGTGCAGTTGGCATGGCAAACTTTGTGGAAAAATCCAAGCTGCATATGCGAGAAAAATACCGTAGCTCTCAGAGCTTC
>VRMD01001610.1:0-16212 GCA_009872375.1 Sminthurides bifidus | reverse complement strand
ACCATCATGGTAGAACGTTCTCACAGTGTTGGCTGTCTTGGTATAACGACCAGGTAAGTGAAGATTAGAAGTCTTCAGTTTATTCCCAGTCTGTTGCTCGTAAAGGTCAATGAGGTACTTGGGTACCTGTAACCGGAAATAAAGCAGTCCGTTAGTGAAGCACACTTCTCTCTGCTTCCATCCTTCCATTTATGCTGACGGAAAAATTAGTACTAGAAGAAATTATGACTGGATCGTAAATTAACTAATAAATTCTTTTGGTCTTTGCCTTCTTTCCAACAGTTCTTGTGAACATCATGCATAAGCTACACTATGACTGTCAAGCCTAACAAGTCCATGTACCAACTTCAACGTTTGGAGTTTATAGGAGCAGCGACCCAGCCTGCAACCTACAATGCGCAAATTCACCCTTCGGTCTCTTAACCCTTTTCTCCATCCACGCGGTCCTATAAATCAAGAACAACTTTTCGTTTGCCCAAAGGCAAGTGTTTCTTTCCCAATTTTCCATATTCATTATGTGGAAGTTCCATCTACTATAGTGCTAGTGAGGGTAAAATGATACTTGTTTAGCCAACAGTTTTACGAGCATTTAAACTTCGTTAGGTCAAGCAATAGTAGAAGAGGGTCGGCCTTAGTCATGGTAGGCAAGTTGTAACCGAGAAGGGGCTGGCGAAGGAATGTTACACTTGTAGACAGAATGGTTCCACTGGATCACACACATAAGAAACAAAAGCACACTCTGTCATTCATTCAACAGCTCCTTATAGGCTGCCCCTTAAGGGAGACTGTTTTAAAAGATTTATAGGAACCTCTTTTGTCCTTTTCTTCTTAAATCATAAATGTATGAAAATATTATCATATCAATATCCTCCATCCTTCTCACCCAAAGGAGTGAAATTCTTTCAGTGAATGGGTATTCAGGTCCTATCTTTACTTTCCAACTGCTGCTTGACACGAAGTGACTGAAATGTGGAAGTTCGAAGTTTCCATCAGCTAGTGACTAGTAGTAGTAGTAGTAGTACCCCTCATGAGCTAGTGACTAGTTCATTACGAAGATTTGCCAGTTAAGTTTACATTCTAATGCAACTTATTATTACAGACCCAGAGTTAGATCAAACTCAAAGGATGGTATTCGGGTCCACAAGGTGAAAAACTGGATGTCGGAAGGAAGACGCAGAGAGGGAGAAAGAAGAAAGAAATCGTAAGCTACGAAAGACTCAGGGCCGAAGAAGGAGGGTGAAAAAATAAGCTAAGACAAGAGATTAATACTCCGAAAATGAAAGAAGAGACTGTTTTTATCCTCAAATGTCCACACGTTCTTTCCCAGAACTCTTGTAACATTGATACTTTGCCGTAACAAAGGAATCGTCCAACCATAGCCTAGCTCCAAAAAAGCCTGTGCATACCAAAGTGTAAAAAGCTTAAGTCGGAAAATCTATGGCCAATTCTAATCTGCGTTCGTCGATCCTGAATGCTTTCTAAGAGCTTCGGCCCTACCACATGTACATACTTCACCTGTCGCTATATCTCAGTCAGCTCTACCTGTCCACCGAATCACCGCTCAGGGGNTGTCGCTATATCTCAGTCAGCTCTACCTGTCCACCGAATCACCGCTCAGGGGACCTATGAGAGTATTAAGAAATGCGATTTGAAGTAAGATCTGTGTATTTCTGTATGAAACGCCTCCGGTCCTTACAAATCCTTCAGCTATACACCTTATAAGCCCGTGTAGAAGGTAAGAGTCAAAGAGGAAAAAAATTGGAAAAGGCCAAGCAACCTTTGCTAAGGTCTAAGGTTAATTAGTCTGTGCGCACAGGCACGTATCCGCTCATGATTGATTAGTAGGATCACACGTGAGCTCCCCCTGATTTCAACGTGATTTTCATTCATAAGCAGAGAAGTAGACATTATGACTAAAGGGCTGCCGCGTGGACAGCGACATTAAATGTATGAGATGAACGCATTTGAGCTTAAAGTCCAATTTTTTGTGTCATCAACGCCAGACTTTCTGTGTTTTTGGAAAATGCGAAATTCCGCTGTCTCGTTATATCTACGTGTCATCACGTAACTCTTTTTGTTTCTTAGAATTTCTTGAAAATCTACTGTAGACATACTACATATCTACTGTGGTCGAGTTTCTTTCTCCCGTAGAGGATTTTTTTGGCGAAAGTATGAACTTAGGTGGTATAAGATTAATGAGGAAGAGATTAAGTTAGTTTTCATTACCTTCAAAGGACGTAGTTTCTTGGGCGGCCTACTAGGCATTCCTAATAGCTTTAAAAATTGTGACTCTAAGCGTGCTAAAACTTGAGGCTCCACACTTCTAGATATTTCAACATGACTATTATCTGTAAAAACCAAACAGAGTGATTATTTCACTAAAGGATCTTAATTATCCTTACATTTTGTAATTAGCACATGAAGGTGTGGAATAAATAAGCAGAGATTTGTAGTATACTTACCGGAAATTTGAATAGATGCTAAAGTAGATACGTATTTGCTACTACTAAATGTGGATATGAGAGGAGGGATGAGTGTGATAAGTAATATTAATTTATACAAGCTGTATAAGGGTCCATGATGGGCCGTTAATCGTTTGGTAAACCTGGAACGGAAAAACCAGAGTTTCAATTAATACACAATCACTTATTACAGACCCAATGTCACACTCAATATAATTTCACTTTGAAAATTATTCTCTAGGAAAATTTTCCCAGCCTAGCAATGGAATTAGGTCACTCAAAATGAACCGTCAAAGGTCATAATGCTATCGGGTCGGAAAACCCTGGTGGTATTTCCGATTTTTAACAAGCAAACAAGCTAATTAAACTATGGCATGGTGAACCTCCTAATAGGACTATAGTACCTGCAAATTGCAATTTGACGCTTTCCATACCGTGTTCTAGAACACTAGAATCATAGCACCACGATCATATAATACACTGCTTTTACACGGTGTTTAGGTGACAGGTGACGCTTAGAACTTGTCACGCAATCAGGCCATGAGATTCGGGAAGCCCTCTCGGTGTCTCGGTTATGCACACTTTGTCCATGAAATTGTAATAATCATTATAAAAATACGCTGTAAATCCCCAAATGTTTCGAGCGATTAAGACTTCGTGTTGTGCTAATGATGTGAATTCATTCGAATCGAATGTGTGACTTAGAGTTATCAACTTGAATCTATCTTGGAAACGTGAACAAGATTATGGAAATAATTCCTGATTTGGATAATCAATGTAGCAGAAACGATGATAAATGCTAGTAATTGAGAGCCCAGTTTCCAAAACTTCAGGCTTGTGATGAGTGAATGCAATGCAATAGACATGCCGCAAGTTAATTATGATAATGTCAGTGGATACTTTTTGTCTTGTTTTTCTTCCCCTAAAGCCCAAACGACGTCTCTCTTGTGTCAGCCATGCGGCAAGCCGCAATATAGTAGCTTAGTTTCGACGTATTTAGATGAACGCTGTACTGCAGCTCCACAAGTAAATCATTACAAGTGATCTCTTGGTCAACCTCGACAGCTAAGCCAATGCTCGCCAGTTTACAGCCTTCACCGAAGTACTAATTCGAGCATTTTAACAACCGTACCGAGAAACTTATGAGGTTTCCGAAACGGTCATTGCTGGAGGATATATTTCCGACAGACTTTGTGACTCTGACAAATGCCTCGGCACTTAATTGCACTTTGGACTTGTCTTTTGTTTTCTTGCACACAGATCATTTTCCCCAGGTTTCATCTCCTTGTTTTTTAGCCCAGGCTCGTAAGGGTGGAAGGGTACGCGAGAGGATGCGTAATTCTTTTCATTTTTCTCTCAAAAAGGAGCATTTCCACAGGGCACGACTCCGTGACCCGAGCTGCCCGAGGACATGTTTATAGATAGATGGATAGAGGGCTGGAAGCGCTAACTGACTTGAGAGTTTGACGGTTTCCAGAAGAAAAAATCCAACAGGAACAGAGAACAGGTGTATGCAGTGCAGTACAGCAATTGCAAAGACTATAGAAACAAGGAAGGAAGGGAAAACATAAAAGACTCCTCCAATCCAGTATATCATCCTTCGAACGATGCCTTCTTGGCAGAGTCCAAGCTTAAAGTTTTACATGACGACGAGAGCCATTTCGGTTCAGAGTGTCAAATGCCTATCTTGTCCTCACGGCAGTAAGTATGAAAACGATCGCTTCCGATGATCAACTTTTCGAGTCTTTTCTTAGGTTGGGGAAACTTTATTGTCTCCAGAATGGCCTGACAGTTTCCATCCTTAAGACCCTCACTAACCATGTACACCTGTAAAGGTATGAGTAAGTCCTCGGTGCTGCATGAGCCTCACACCACCACACTGTTCCACGACAGGTAGGCACAACCACAACGTAAAGAGAAAAGGGGATTTAACAGCAAATTATTAAAGCCAGCCCTGCTCTCACAGCACAATAGTGATGCTTGAACACCTGAGTTATTGGAACAAAACCCTGCTATTTAAGAACCTTTGCCCGAAATGCCTAGTCCAAAGTCTCACATTTTCATCTCGTTGTAGCATATTCTACAAGTTATACATGGCTAGACTTTTCTGGCATGGAAGCAGCCTTTTTGTCAACAATCCTATTGGCTCAAATCAATAGCTAAGCTCCACAATGATTTGAAACTTGATAAAAAAAGAGATGAGATGCACATCCTACACACTCCCGAAGCTTTATGCGTATTTATGTCCTTAAATCTCTAAAAATCTTATAGCGTGGGAGTTGCTGTTGGGGCGTAATGGAAATTTGCAAGTGGAGGGACAATAAAATTTACCTTAAAATCATTGTGATTTATGTTTAATCCTCGCAAGGAACTGAGCTTAATAAATCCAACAAGGGCGGCGAATCTAGCTCCACGAACCACAACCACTGAATAAGGGTCACACTCCAATTGCACAAATTGTCCTTCGTTAATAATAACGATAAGCACTTGTGACCTCTGAAGAAGATTCCTTCAACACAAGTTGAGTAGTACAAGTTTTCACAAATCGGTTACTATGGTTACAATAACGGTGGTTATTCCACCTTCTCCCCTTTTCTCAGGAGGGGCGCACTTTCACACAAAGCCAGGATCGGCTTATTCCGGAACCTTATCCTTGGACAGGTGGTTTCAATTCCCAGGAGGAGAAATTCGCGGAAAAGTAACATTTTAGCAAAGAGTTCAACAACAAAAAACACAGTAATAACAAACAACCAGAAGAAAACAGCAATGATTTGCAAGTTATTAGTTTCCAGCAACAATGCTATGTACTCCTTCGCAGAATCGGTAGTAATGAACAGATAATGTGTGGAGAAACTCCACTAACGTTTGACCCTCGATGCTTTCACAGGCTCGGCTGAGAAGAGACTGAGGAGGATGCGCCAGGTGAGAGGGTTATGGGAGAGATGAGCCGAGGGAAAAACAGAGGTGCACTATGCCGGACACTTGGCCCGTGGGGTAAATATGTAAGGAGCTCAGGTGTGCTAGAAGCTCCGGCTCTAGAACTCTCAGGTGTGGGCAAGGCGAAAAGGGCTTAGGAGTGCATAAGCTCACAGTAGTTTGGTTCAGAGCCGTGGTCGAGGCTCGAGCTGAAAGCTTCTTCACCTATTCTTCGTCTTGGAGTATGTACCTTTTCTTTCTCCTGCTCTCTCTTTGTATCCCTCCCACCCTCCCTCTCATTGAATGCTGATGAGAGAGTCAACTGGGGCCACGCTGTCTGACCAAGTGGTGCTGGATGAGATAATGATTTAATTGAATCATATATGCCAACCTCACATATTGGCTCATTGGAACCATTTCAATACATTTGTTGCTGTGAAGACTTGGAAAGGGACTCACCTGTTGATTGAACTTTGCAGAGAGCACAATACACACTGCTGCTCTCTTCAGTAGGACCATTCCCCAAACAGGGGTAGCCGAGATGAAAAAAGAGTGACTTTAATGAGATTTGAGATTTTACTTACAGAATGCGGTGCTTGATTCTTTGGTTTTTAGTGTCCAAAAGTCTTCCTCTTTTCATTTGCAATGGTCACTCACGTGGGCAGGGAACGTAGCCAAAGTGGCTGCCAGGACCAATTCTGTCATTCAGTACTTCAATTAGGACACCTACGTTACTTTCGTGTGTGAGTGTGCGGAAAAGATGCGGATGCAAATATAGTCACCTCGTATTGCTGATTCTAAAAGGTAAGAGGTGAGTCCTGTGCTAAATGTTACCATCGCTGATTTGTAATTTCACGTCATGAGGTCTAATACGCATATGTAATGTAATTCAACTTCCTAATTCTGTGCTAACGGACTTGGTTGTTTTCCTGTGCTTGAGTGGAGCCGAGTGACGCACTGACATTGTCAGTCCAAAGTGCTAATGATTACAAACGCTAATGCTTTATTTAGCGAGGAGGTACGAGTGCGAGCTGCTCTGGGCTCTTTTACGAATTTGGCCATAGATCACCAATAGCCTGCCATTTCTGGATTCGCTGCCACGCCATCTTACTATGCACCACACCTGTCTTTGTAATCTCTCTTGAAGTAAAACTGTATTGTTTTGTCAGCATTAACTTCTGAGACTAGGCATGAGAAGATTTTCGATCGCAAGTAACGGAACATGAACTTTTGAGGCTTGAGTGCAACTTTAATTAACAATGAACCTAGCCACAGAGATGTAATAGGGGATTGGGGAAATTTCACCTGTGCAGCGATTGCTGACAGGTGGAAATGGATTTAAAACGAATCTTAGGCTCCCACCCCGTGCCAATAATGACAGAGCCAAAAGTGTCACAAAGGCAACAATGCCGGACACAATGTAAGATGTCAGAGAACAAAAGTCACTGTCCGGGGTAGACTTATCATGGATGAAGATGTCAACATCTTCATTGTTGAGCTCTCATGCTTACACAAGTTTGACAATTGGAATCAAGTGGCAGGCATTTTGGAGGAGACCTGTCATTCTTGCAATGAGAATAGGGCAAGCGCACCCCGAACACGAGGTCAATACCGGGCCAGCAATTTGTAGTGCCACTAATCCCTGGAGTTCATCTGTTCAACAAGGGGGAATTGTGTGAATTGTGGAACGAATTACAAATACTATCTACTATTATTAACTGCAACAATGGCACTACCAGAATGAGCATTGTGTTAGGAAACAGTTGCTATTATCAACTCGCTATTGTTGCTTCAACAAGAGGATGAACACGTTGAACAAGACTACGACAACATGAGGGCGAACAATGCCGTCATGGGGGGGGAGGGAGAGAGAAAGAGAGCTGGTACATAAGAAGGTATAAAGATGATGTGAAAAGATGAGATGAGGATGAAGAAAACATAGGAAGAATAGTGAAAACATACTGACTGACAGATGAGATAAAGGAGCTGCTGGATACATACTGTTGAATGTCGGATTCCAGATCTTATCAACTCGCTATTGTTGCTTCAACAAGAGGATGAACACGTTGAACAAGACTACGACAACATGAGGGCGAACAATGCCGTCATGGGGGGGAGGGAGAGAGAAAGAGAGCTGGTACACAAGAAGATATAAAGATGATGTGAAAAGATGAGATGAAGAAAACATAGGAAGAATAGTGAAAACATACTGACTGACAGATGAGATAAAGGAGCTGCTGGATACATACTGTTGAATGTTGGATTCCAGATCTCATAGAACCCAACCTTTGTCAATGTTCATAATACGTGTTGGCAACCCTCCGAGAATCATGTGTCACCAAGTATGTGAGCTGAATAAACAGCGAGTGAAAACCATTGTTGGGTTCGTGCTTCCAGAGTGTCTGTATTATTCTTTTCGTCGTCAACAATGGGTCACGACAATAGTCACACAATACCAAATTGTAACCTGGACAATGACAGTGAAAGGTGGATCTGTAACAGCTATTCAGATTGGAGATTGAGTTCCTTGTTCACTTGTCACCGTGGATTTACGCACTCGTGTGCTATGCAGTAGTAGTTTCCATGGATACTATTTATGATCGCTATTCAATCGCAATAATAGGAGTTGCAAGTGACTGGACTGATGGCTTGCACGTGACAGAAACGTGGGTAAGGTACATGCACCTGTTGGAGGCACTGCGGTCGTTTCCATGGCAACGCGTCATGGTGCGACACATTTGCCAAACTTCAAGAAAGTGCGGAATCAATGTAACTCACGTAGCATTTGTCGCCAGCCCAAATTTAAGTAATATGGCCATCGAAATGGAATTTTAAGTAACTTTACAGCGATAACGCTTACATCTTCGTAAAAAACGTTCTTCCCATTCCTGGCATTATGGTACTTAAGGTCAGAGACTGATGAAGCGAGGCTGATGTTTTGATTGATTCCACAAGAATGCTGGAATGCAATATGATGCGATGGATTGGATTTGAGTGCCACCGTGGAACGTGAGACCCATACCGTAGGAGATTACTATTCGTGGAAATCCAAGAAAATGGATGAATTCTTTCCCTGAAGGACACGCGATAAGGAAAGTTAGGTCACTTTTGGTGATCATTTAAGACACACTGTGAGAATTGTGGATGCTGATGGAAGCGGTTGGCGTTGGTTCCTTCTGTCAACTTCTGTGCTATCTCATTGACATTGTTCAAGGTGATGAAGAATGTCATGAATTTCAACGCAACTTCAGGCTTGAGAACCTTTAAACTTCTTAATTCAGCCAAACAGTTTCAGTGGCTTGTTCAAAGCAGAGAGCTAATGTGCTTCTAGCCCAAGAAGAATACCACCAAGTCCGGACTCGACTTACTAAGGNACCACCAAGTCCGGACTCGACTTAAGTTTGATCCTTGATGATGATGGGAAAGTTGACGAAAGTATGCGTTGAACAAATGGGTGATGTACTGTTTCTTATCAAGCTGAAATGATGATACGTTGGCGGTGGAATGGAAGGACGGTAATTACAGGGTCCGGTATTTCTCTTTTTAGTGAACTACGGCTTTTTGGCGTTCGGTATGTGGATTTCCCGTCTTTTTTGCTCCCAACAATCTCACGAATAGTACAGGCCGTCCAGCACGGATTGCATGGCTTTGAAACTACATACTAGGTACTGCATAGTTAGTACATTATGAAATTAACCCTAACAGTAATGTATTCCGTAATACTACTTGACTTGCCAGAGAAAGAGGCAATGTTACACAAACTCCAGCCCGAACTTGTTCTCGGACTCGGAGAAACAAGAGCACCTTAAACATACAACATGTTAATGTTACCTTGGAAAAAGCGGTTGTCTTACAATGCATTCTGTACGTTACTCATCTATGAAAGGATGGATTCTGCATCCTTAATGAGGTCGCCCAATCTGCATGGAAGGTTTATCTGGAAGCCAAGATGGAAGGAGGCCAAGGCAGGGGCCACTATCCTTGCTTTCCTCCACGATAACTTGCATCTTGCATCCCTGGCTAATAATTTTAATTCAAGATCCTTTTTTGTTTTTTCTCCCACAATATCCTATAATGAATCCAGAGGGCGAAGAGCCATGGCATATTAACATGCTTCAGGAAGGAAAGAAAGTCTCTTCTGGTGGTCGATTCGGATACTGTTCGATCATTTTTGTATTTCTTATCTAAACTATGCTGTACAATGGCGGACCTACCGATACAAGGCAATTGGACTTGCATCAAAGATGAGCATTTCACTTTCAGAGAGTGTGGGATCGGAAAAATAATTATGAAATTGGTAGAGGAAATGGGATGATAAGGAGAATTCCTAGATCAGGATACCTTTCTTGCTCACAAGGGACGGTCAGTGAAAGATTGGATTGGACGCTCTTATGTAACTTCAAGTCGCGACCAAGTGGGAAAGGGTTCCTTCCCATCTTGTGCAGCCTCATGCGGGAGGCGTGATGACGTACTTAATGAGGCTAGGTAAATGGCGATTACGAGCATGTCACATGTTTAATGTCAATGATGGTGGCCGTTGCTGACTGAGTCCAAGATTCTCATCACAATCGCAGGAGCTGGACATGCCAGGCGAGCATTGTAAGTCAACCGGCCTGGTCTTCGTCGGTTGAGTGCCAAGGAAACAAACCGACCTACCGACAAATAAGAGCAATTCGGCCCAGGAAATAATGACACTTGAGTGCACCATGATTGCTCTTACCTCAAGTAAGTCCCTCCAAGAATTACGACCGATGCAACCGCACAGCCCGTAGTAAATGTTAAGTGTTTTGATCAAGCGATATGCATGTACATGATGGTGATGCGGCTCATGGTCAGTCCAAAAAACGTTGCATGAGTTCCATAAACATGTAATTCCATTCTATACGCTCCATACTAATTCATACTGGAGCTGTTCCCCTGTAGCTGCTTGCTGACTACAAAACAAAACGCAATTAGGCCCATCCATTGTATTTGGACGTAATACCATCGAGAAGGTAAACAGGATGTTTCAATTTTCCATCTTCGGCTGTCAACAGATGAAAAGAGGCGGCTGGTATCTCATCTCGTGACTTGGATCACCGGATCACCAAGGTAACGGAGCGGTGCAGGTGTGCATACAGATGTGAATCTCGGAAGTGTTCCTGAAATCTATCCACTTCCGTCCCACCGTGTTAAGAGTTTATTGCTGCAACTTAATGCCTAGCGTCCCTGTGATTTATGCACAGGAACGTGAAAGCTTTTGGACCGGAGCAATATTCCAGGAAAAATTGCCGTATCGAATATAACAAGCGCAATCTCAAAGAAAATTTTTAACGCTCCTAGGCGATGAGACATTAGCACATTTTACTTGCTGATGAGAGTGTCAGTAATAAAATTAGGTCGAGGGGGAGGGTCCAGCCATATTGGTACTGGTCGGAGTACTGGCTGTACACACATACAGCATGACCTGTGTCACATTCGTCATAATTATACGATGGTCCTTGAATGTGCGGAGATTGTAAAATGTGTAATGACAGTTCTCGAGAGAGCTGTAAGAACAGTCGAGATTATTACCACTCGTAAGTGGAAATGCTTTGTCAAGGTCTCTCTCCAGGTGCGGTAATTGCATACTTGGGTCTCAAGAGCTTAAGTTTCAGCTCACATCTCTGCCTGCCGACTTGTGATGATCTTTGATGCTTTTCAAAAGGAGTCAATGCAATGCCTTGCATTGAATGAATACCTATGGGGAAAGAAGTCAGGACTATCGCGGTTTTCGGTGTAGAACATTATGCTGATGACAAAAGTTTTCAATTCTTCAACATAGCATATGTAACAAACTGAGAAAGGCAATGTGATCTAAGCTTTAGTTTTAGTAACTTTAAGGGATTTCCATGGAGGTAATGTGATTTATTTTCTGTTTTCTAGCTCAGATTCATCAGGTAGGTCTGTAAGGCTTGGGTTCGGGACCCAGATGACTGGATTTGACAGGCATTTATACTTGTTTTGCTCAACTTTCCAATTGTCTCACAAGGTGCTAATGGCAATAATTAGGGGACGGGAAAGTCGAAAGGAATGACACTTGCTCGGTTATTGGTGTGTGAAAACCTTGGTGGTGCGGCGAAGCGAACTTAATTATTTACCTGAATGTCTGGCCTGTGCTTGCGTTATAATGTGTCCCACTGTATCTTTCCTTTCTCTCAGCTTCGAGATTAGTGATGCAGTTGAGATCTTCTACGCATAATCTCATAATCGCCAACTTCCGCCGGATTTTTCGATCTAATGAGGCTGCACAAATGAGCCTTCGGGCGAAGAGGCCAGAGTCGTAACTGAAATCCATCATGACCTTGCGACATGACTATAGTAGAGCGCACTTATACTACTCGAACGACTCTTATTCAGTACAGAGATAGGCAAGTAGTTTGATTTCTCTAAATTGGTCAAAACAGGGTACTGGATCCAGTCTGAAATCCTGAGAAACTGATGTGATGCATTTTCTTCGAGGATGAATGTTTTCCAGCCTGATAAATGTATCAAAGTTCCCTTACACACATGAGAATTGACATTTCCTTAATGGATTGTCAGGGAGGATAGGATTGATTGACTGGAGTTCAGTTGTGATAGCGTAACAACGTGGAAGGGAGGTGGGCGAAGTTGATCTGACCGCTTTTGAATCCCACTTCTTGTCGGCTCCTGTCCTGTTCACTGAATAATTCAGAGTTGAGAATACCGGGGAACAAGTGCAGTCAGCTACTCTTCATTTGCTCCATTTCCATCATTATGGTAAGGTGACGAATGAAGCTATGCGACGTTCTTGTCATTTGCACCCAATCGTACATACTAGAGGGATTGGACGAACATTTAACAAGATTGCATAATACGTGACGTTGGGTAAACCGCAAGGAACGAAGGAACTTTCTCGATTTCCACCAGGAAATGATATGCCGATTGCCCTGTGTCTTTAGTACATGCGCTCCCGGAATCGTCATCACCGCCACTAGTTGTGATCTCCGTCTAATTTTTTCCAGCAAAAAAGATTGCGGTCATTGGAAAGAATGCTGAGGCTGGCATCTTGCCATCGTCCGACTTCTGGACACGGAAACTTGATTCAATGAGTAATGAGAATGAGGACCAGATGACGAAGGGAATTTTCATCATTTTCCCACAACATCCGCTAGTTGAGAGGATATGTCGTCATCTCCCTCAGTTTGGATTGCAAGTACTCCGCCTGGAGAGATGAGACGATTGTGAACTGTGGACAAAGAACTTTTGCCGGCTTCTTTCATATGAACCGTGCTGCTCACTTGTCATGCTGTAGTAACCAACCTGTCCTCGTCCTATATGACTTGTATTCTGGACCATTGAGCCAGTCCCATCAGGTATACTTTGTGAGATGCATTATTACACGGCTGATGAGCCGAAACCTGATCGGCGGTAGCGGGATGGAAAATCAAGGGAAAAGATGAAACAGATCGAGGTAAATTAAGTCTTGGGGAAAAGTGCCGTGGTATTGTGCCACACCTTCCTGTCGTGTCCCTTGTCTTTTCTCGCTACATGGTAATTCCATATGATGACACTCTTATTACAATGTTTCGAGACCGTTGGAGATGAAATCTTCATACGGTACTGGTACTCCTTCGGCCTAAAACCTGGAACTGATTGAGAGTTTACGTTGATGAGGCGGACAAATTATGATGACACTCTTATTACAATGTTTCGAGACCGTTGGAGATGAAATCTTCATACGGTACTGGTACTCCTTCGGCCTAAAACCTGGAACTGATTGAGAGTTTAGGCTGATGAGGCGGACAAACTTTGTAAGTGAATGCGGTTGTGAATGGAGCTCGAGCTGGGCTGATGAGAGCCATGTTATGTATTGATACAGAAAACTCAAGACAAGGAGCCGACAAAACATAAGGAAGTGAGTACTTCAGCGGTGTGGGAAAATACTTACACTTGAGACTGTAATTGTGTATCCTTCTTCCAGTCACAACATCATGACCAGGTGAAGAACCGTGCTGGATTTTCACACAACTTTGGCTCTTAGCTCAAGTGCGGTTGTTTTCGGCTTCACACCTGCTGATTACTTGCACACAACCTCTGATCTGAATGCAGGCTTGAAAAAGCCGTTTCGAATCTTCAAACCAAGTACTTGGTGAAAATAATTTAAACTTTGCCAAATTACCAGTTCAAGTATGTTCATTCCACATCCTGAATCCTTCACATTCACACCTGGACATGAGCAATTAGAAGCAGAATATCTTTACCTGAAGCAAAGATGTGAAGGATTCTTAGAGTGCTGATGATCGTAAGAAGGCTCGGAGCTCAAGTTTTGCAATTTAAATAGCAAGGCGTTTTCCATTCACGCTCATTTCACATTCCGGATAGGTGGGCAAAGTTATGCGCAGTTTATGGACATGTTTGTTTTCATGTGCTTTTCTCAAGTCTTTTTCTGTCAAGTGGTCATTGGTCAATGGCCATCATGGCATTTTCCACACTTACAGTACACTGCATGGCGTGCCTCATCCACCACACCATGTTTCACGCTAGCTGTAAGCACACAAACTTGCTTGTAACATGCACTTCTTCGTGAACTTTAAGAAGGACAAAAAGAAGCTTTGCTAAACCTGATTGAGATAACTTGTCTTCGCTCCGCTGCTTTTTTTTGCGTAGGGGTTTTATTTTTGGCAGAGGGTGACGGCAAGTCTGGTGGGGCAGTCATAAAGTCATAGTGTTCTGCTCATATGCAGGCATAATTACTCGATGAATATTAATCAGCCTCGAACTCTCACGAATCTCTCGAATCATGGGTTGAGATGACCAACGTGAACTGTTGGCACGAGCTCGGCTCTGCAATGCCACAATCTCGGCCTGCTTCCTTTCCTCCCCTCCTTTGCAATTAGTGTGAACACCTGTGAAAATGCGCACAATTCCGTCTTCACCTCCATGGAAATGGCGAGCTTTTGCATTGTTTTTGTTTTTTCAATCGTATACTATCCCTAGTCACGAAGTGTTAGTTATAAGAGCTGTCACTTGGCTTCGGGTCACCTTCTCCAGCCCGTCTTTGCATTGTGGCTGGAAGAAGCTGCAGGTATTGTAGTTTAGGGAATAGCAGCACTGCTCCTTCTCAAGTCTAACACCTTTAGACTCTGGACCCTTTTGACTAGTTACCAGATTATGATCAGATGCACATCTCCTTGGCTGCCCACCACTAACTCACAAGTCATCGAGTCAGTTACCGTAGGCAGTATAAGGTTGGCAGTTAGGCAGGCAGGGGTTGAGTTGAGAGTAGGGTGAAAAATTATTGCCCGAGAGGATGATGCTGGTGGTAAAATATTCCCTAGATGGATTATGATTATGAACAAAAAGCTATAGATGAGAGCTTGAGTTAAGGCAAGGTTACTTGACTTGATTGGGAGACAGGTTGGAACCACCACCACACGGTATTTTCCTGCCACATGTGAGCACACGTATGCATGAGAGTGCTTTGTGGATCTGCCCACATAAAATTCTCAAGACTCCAATCTGTCTGGCCGGTGAGGCAGATGGGAAAGATTGTATATTTGCCGGAGAAGAACATGTTCTCAAGATATATCAAGTCTGCTAGAAAAACAGATGAGGCAAAGACGACAAGAATGCTGATGAAATAAAAATCAAATAAATAAAAGTGCTCAACAACAGACACACAAAGGACACAAGAACGGGAACAAGAATACCACGGGCTACAGGTGAAACAGTTGACAGACAAGCTCATTTTCAATTATGCCGGAGACAATGTCGTGCATTCTTCAAGTCTTTCTTCTTCTCTGATGCTGTTGCTCAGGTATGCCTTGTGAATGCTACTGAGTCAACCGGAACGACCCTTGAATCAATCAAGGGTCAAGAGTCCTTCTGTAGTTCACCTAGTCCAGCTTGGTCAAGAGTCCTTCTGTAGTTCACCTAGTCCAGCTTCAAGCTTCAGCTTCCGTTCCAAAAGTACTTGTAATAGACATTAGTCCAAGGGCTGATTCAGGAACAAGTACCTTAAAGGGGACCTTACAATGATCATAGCAGTGACCAAGACCACGGGAAGCTTTCATCGAATGAATGGTGTATGAATTCATGTGCTTCATGTGCTGTGGTGGAACACACAAATTGATGTTCAGCATTCTTTCACTCACGGATGTTTTACGGCTCGATCCTTTGCCGTAGGCTAATGAGCGGCTGCCTTATTCCGGTATGGGTTTAATTCATTTTGGATTAGTGACAAATCCAGCTCTCCTTCTGTCGCCTCAGGTAAAGGAAGTAAAAGGGACTGGAATGGAATGAGGAGGAAGTTGAAAAATATAAGACTACTAAAACATGAAATTAGTGTTCGTTAGCTAAACGGCGGCTACTAGTCTGTGAATATTTGTGAGGAACCCATGAGAACTTGCATTGAGTACCTGTGCAAGTTAGCATTGGTGGTGGCAGACTAACAGCCTGTCAAGGAGCTTAAATATTCAATTGTTTTTATCCGTGTGGAGAATATTGCCTCGCCTCGCTGACAGTCTTCAGGTTTGTGTATTGAAGGAAAAAATACGGTGGGTTGTGAATGGAATTTGGAATCTTGTATAGGTCTCCTTGGAAAGCCTTGTCCTCGTGGGCATTCGGCGTATTTCAAGATAAGGAAATAAAACATGTGTCACATGAGAAATTGTTTTACAAGGCAAGCGAGCAATAATTTGAGGAATTAAATCCCACGCCCCCAGCGAACTATACTTGTCAAATTCAATTTTCTAAAAGCGGATTCCTGCAACCCCAGACAGGGAGGCAGCAGCATGAGTGTAAGGAGTTGAAGTGTTGGAATTTGCAGGACAGGGAATTGGAGGCAGAAAAT
>VRMD01001609.1:0-16219 GCA_009872375.1 Sminthurides bifidus | reverse complement strand
AGGACAATCACCTACCAATTGCGAACTGCAATCTTCGCAATTTTTACCCTGATGTATATCCCAGTCGGTTTCCTTGATATTATCACCTTGCGTGGTACCAATGGGCTTGGAATCAGGATTAGCAGCAGATCATTCAACGATTATGGAACACGCGGGTTCGACGTTCTAAGCACATTTATTCACGTTTTTATTTCTTGCCTTTTCAAATATACATATCCACACAATCAGGAAATGTAAGTTTATTTTTCACAAGGAAGACCATCAAATCCTAAACAAAGAGCTGCAGCAGTGGTTCGCTATTCACACTTTTCAATAACTTAGCTTTTCATTAATGGACTGCATAGAACCGGAAATTCTGAAGCTATTAATTGGTTCATGAGTTTATTGTGCTTGCAACTTCACTAAATATGTTTTTACAGCTATGTAATTGAGTCTTTCTTACGTCTTCGACGAAATCAAAGTTTTATTTCTGTTAGCCGCAATTTTCTGGGACCGTTGTCTCTTCGTTTTACTGTTAGTTAGAATTAGACTAACTCTAATTCAACGAACCTACATTTTATTTCCAAAATATTCAATGCTTGATCGTCATTCAATCTGGCTGCTATGATTTGACTTTCGCTAAAGCATCAAGAGGAATAATATTTGTCGTTTACCATACAAATCACGAAGATGAAACAACATTTTGTTCTCCTTGGATCTACAAGCATTTACGAAGTCGATATCAACGGCACGTAATGATCTATAATCAGACTAGGTTTTTTAGTATGAGACGGGAAAGTCGCTGCGCAGTTAAAAAAGACTGCGAAATTATACGAAATTATCATTCAACAACGTCAAAACTCCACAACTTTATTCCAGTGACTTGATTTGGCTCAAACATGCTCTCTATCTCTGAGTTTTTTAATCTACATTCTTTCATATCCTCAAAAAAACAACAATTTTAACAACGATCCTTTGATCATCATAAGCCATTTTTACATAGATGGCGACAAAAGTAATGACTTACGTTCGTAAATCTGTCATCATAGGATTATTTTCCCCTTCAATAATTAAATGCTAGCGAGCCGTTCTGATTTCCCAGTCTACTGAATTTCAATGAAACCAATCCTATCTTCAGACTTTTTGAATTCCTGCATCCTCTCCTAAACTTGGCATTCTCTTAAAAAATGTGAACATGTGAATACTATACTTATACATAACAATTTTTTGAAACTATCATCTCGCTCGCTCTCTCTTTTCATATTTGTTTGTTATTTTTTAGTTCACGTTGACACGGTAAGCTGACTGCGGTCAACAAAATCAGCTCTTGATCCACCTATTCACGAATCAAAAGCGTCCATGTTTCACTTGAGTAAACTGAATCGAGTAAATGTAAGAACCAACTTGGCTAATGATAAAAGCGAAACTAGCCATAATGCAATTTAATTCACTAGACTTATGCATTAGAAAAGCTCACAAAAGCAGTTGTATATACGTCGCACTCAAGTCAAATATGAAGCAAAAGCATAGTGAGAAGGAAGCATGAGCCGAAGAAGCATAAGTGATGATTACGAAGTTATTTTCGCATTTTATTGCCAAAATAATTCAAGAACTAACAGTTGATATTTCCATTTTGTAAAGGAATCATGAAAAGGTAAGTATGTTGTTCACAAGATACGCTCATCTTTACACTAGACAGGCGGGTTACTTAAAAGTAAAGTGGCAAGTTAAGGTCACAATACAAGCATAGCACCGGCACGGAATCACCAAAGTATTTTTGCACAAGCATGGGCGGTTACCGCTACAAAAGTTCCTCTGATTAGTAGCTGAAAGCATCAATCGACTAGAAAATATCAGCAAATGAACAGAATTGTTGGTTCGCATACTTCCGGTAAGCCTGAAAAGAAAACACAAGCGAGCCTTTTGCATTCAGTCAGGTGCGAGCAACAAAGTTTTACAATCCGGATAAATCTGCTGAATAACTCCAAATATAAAGTATCTGTATCATTATCTTTACGTGTGGGCATGAAAAGAGTAAAAGAGAGGCTTGCTCTGAGAATTAGAAGATCCGTAAGTGTTACTTAGTCGTGGGTTACTTCTAGGTCCTCTGGTAGGCATAATGGATGCAGTTTTGATTGTGCTCGTTACAGTTCCCTTCGCAGTACTTGAAGATGCAGGGATAGAAATGGATTCATTGAAATTCTCCGTCCGTCATATAGTAGGCAAATGTTCGAAGCTGTCGCGGAAATTAGTGGCCGTCCCATGATTGTTTTGGTGAAAGCTGTTTTTACTCGTGCCATTAGATGGGTTCGTGTTATACTCAGGCGGGCTCCCAATCATATTTGACGTGGAGCTAAGGTGCGGAAATATGGTTGATCCGTTTGAAAAAGTGTTTCTTCTCAGTTTTTCGAATTCTTCCAGGTCAGATGAGGGTAGTCTGAAGCTGAATCCACTAAAGTAGGGGTGACGCATGAGCTGTTCGCACGTCCAACGCTTGGTCGGGTCTCGATCAAGGCATTTGTACAAAAAATCCATCGCCTCTCTTCCGATTGATTTGGGCATTTTCACTTCTAGAGGTTCACGTTGATCCGGCATCGGCAATGTTACGCCAGCAAAGAATTCATTGCTCCGGAAGATTTGCATGTGTCTTGGTATGAGGTCCCCTAATGTCTTCCTGATCAGATAAAGCTGATCAACGTCACTTTTTCCCGGCCACAGTGCTTCTCCTTTTACGAGCTCGGCGAAAACACAGCCTGTAATTGGCACAATTTTTTTACTTCCTATTACTGCCTGCCTGTCAATAGTTTGCGGTTGATTGGCAAGCATGGGTTGTTACGAGAATGAGTCAGGAGATTTAGGTCAACAGGAAAACAAGCGGACTGAGAGCAGATAAGTTGGAAAATGGATTGCTTTTCAAATAAGTGGATAGTTGAACAAGCTATCATCATACATAAAGATTATTTTCTTGACAAAGTGCTCACCTATTGCCCAGACATCAACTGGTGGTCCGTACTGAGTATCTCCAACGAGCAATTCTGGAGCACGGTACCATCTCGTTGCGACATAGTCTGTATAATTTTCTCCAGGACTAAGAATTCGAGCGAAGCCAAAATCACAGAGCTTCACAACCAGCTCCTTGGTCAGCAGAATGTTTTCCGGTTTCACGTCCCTGTGAATGCAATTGTGCTGATGACAGTAAGACAGTGCCTGAATGGTTTGCCAAACTATCCGCTTGGTTAATAGTTCTGGCACGCCTTTCGGATACTTCTCCAACTCATTCAGCACCGTATGGTCACAGTATTCAAATACCAGGTGTAGCCTCTTCTTCCGACGAAATACCTCAATCAAATTAATCAGGTTCGGGTGTTTCAGGTTTTTTAGCATGCGAATTTCTCGCATTGCTATCTTGCGAATTAGCGGATCTTCCTCGGACTCGACAAACTTTTTGATGGCTACCAACTGGCCCGTCTCACGATTTCGGCACTTGAACACAACCCCGTACGATCCTTCCCCAATCTTGCTCAGACGCTCATACCTCTCCATCGTCTTCGAAGATGATCGGCTGACAAGATAGACACAACAACACCCCAAATAATTATTTGTTATTTCAGCTCCCCATTATCCCAATGCACACAGAGAGGAAGCAAACCACTATAGTTGCACGGTCAAAAAAGTAGCACGTATTTCTTGTCACCGTCGCCTATACGAGCTTTTCTCTGTAACTTCTTCCATAGTGCCAAGTCAACCAAACAAAATAGATTCCGTAGATGAGAAATCAACCTTGAAAACTACGTCAGCCATTGGAGAAATGCTCCAACATTTCGTCTACCTGAATACTGCTCTCGCGATGGGCTCCAGCTACTCAGTCAGTTCATGAGTATGAGAAAAGTTTGCGTATTCATTACTGCCCGAGAAAGAGGCTAAATTCCAACATAACTTACCTATTCCCAGAACGATCCAGGAATAAACCGATGAGGAAATTCACAGGGGCTATTTTTCCCTTTTCTTCCACACTGCCCAAAAAATCATTCAACCCTCACTTGCCACTCCTGTCCTTGCAGACACTGAATTACTTCACAAATCCCAGCTTTCGTCTACCCACTGGTTTGAGGAAGAACACTACAAATCTAAAAGCGTCATTATCGCGAAAAGAACGCGCTCACAATAGACTCTCTGTCTCCCATTGTCGTTTCTAACTTCCTTCTCCGGTCTCTTCCTTCTACTTCTACTGGTTCCTGAAGACTGGCATACAGTCATACAAACAACAGGAGCAGTAGTTCACCTGTCTGAAGTCATCCATCCTACACCTGAAAGAATGTCGAGTTCGGCTATTCACAAAGCCTACTTTCTCCTGCTCTCTTCAACTAAAGCCCACGATCCGCTCTCAAGGAAAACATCCCAGGGACAACCTTGTCATACGCAAAGAAAGCTCTACGTTCTACCACAATCCTAATTGCGTTCGCATGTCGACCAATGCCTGACTGACTGTGGGAGTCTTCCTACCATGCATTTCTTCACAGCACGGTGAAAGTTCCTCCGTATTCAACCAAGAGCCATCGCGAGAAAACCCTTGTCGATACTTTCGACTCATCAAACCTTTCCCATGCTTTCAACCAAGTGACCCTCGTTCTTCTTCCTTCCCCATGTTTGTCATCCTGCCTCTATGGCAACCGTCCATTTGACCACATAATCACTATCATCCACCCATCGCGCCATACACTTTATTTGCTTTCACTTCCTCTACAAGCACATCCAGCAACAGCAGCCAGTCCCAGTCACGTCAATTCAACTCCCCCATGAATAAAGCATGAGTCCTTACATTCTGGCATTCATTTAAAGCTTTCCAAAACTTTCTTTGAATCCCCCCTCAAGGCATCTCTATTCAGCTCCTGTATGTCCATTTTGACAAACAATGATTACGTGGCTGCAGTTCAGCTTTAACTTGACTTCAGCCCTTCAGGTACAGCAGCTTACGACATCTAATCGTGCTTCAAATAAAGTTTTAACAGCTTCATTCGATAATTTCTACGGCAGTTCCAATTTCAGTGCTTGTAGGCACAAGACTATTTTGTTTTGATGGCAAGCTCAACAAACGGTTGCTCATGTTCCTCACAAAAGCATTTTTTTTCAAGCCTATTCGACAGCCAGGTGCAGTTTACTGCCAACTTTTATTTGAGTCAGCTCCCCCAGCTCCTTTTTTGTCCACATTAGCAATGGCAGTATGCCTACTCAAATCTTACTTTTGCGTGACGGCGTGTCCTTCCACCATCTTATTTGCTTCTCACAGTCGTTGCCGTTGAGCACGAAGGCAGCTTTATTCTAACATACATGCATTAATCCATATCGCAACATCATTTCCAACGTCCAAGTAAATGGCTTCAAAATATATTGCATTTCCTCTCCCGCTACGTGTTTTTGTTTTCCGCTTCGACATATTCTTAGAATGCTGAAATCCACTGCAACAACCCATATGAATACACTAGCCCACTTCAGTACTTACAGTTCTCACTGCAGCTGGTACGCACCGGGACCCATTACAATTCCAGAATGTAAAATCTTAATCGTCAACGTTTCATCTTGCCTTTGTCCTTGAATGACCTGTCGTAATTCATACAAAATTCAAGCATGTTTAAACCAATACGCCAAGAAAATGAACGAAATCAGTATTCTCGTGCTTTCCAGCTGGTATTGTCAAGAAACGTGGCTAACGTNTTTCTCCTGGATCGCAACGATCTATTGCCTCGTTCCAATTTCTCACAGCTTATTAGGTGACCTTCCTATTAATTTCTCGCTCTCCCACTCGCTCTAAGAGCAACTTGAACTGCAGATGTTGAAATATTGTTTGTTTGGGCCGAGCAAACTTTCTTAGCTTTCACTTGTAGACTTTGCCTTATCATTTCATGTCATGGTATCAAACTAACGACCGCCTTTCGCTTAAATCAGCATAAGAATGAGAGAAGAGGAGACGAGAGGTACATAAGATTCATAAACTTCTGACCATGTAACCGAGCTGCACTATTTTCCCGTAATGCCTGACCTTGGCCAAGCTCACAAGTGAGACGCTGGAAAAGCGATTGCAGGTTCTAACTTTGAACTTATAAACGTACTCCAGAAGTGCTATGAAAACATGTGCCTAAGCTTGGAAAAATGCCTGAAATAACTACTGCAGATTGAAAGAAGCTAGAAGGGGTTCAGTAATTTTAGATTGCAGTATTTGCCCTTGCCTAGACTGCAATTGTGACCTTACAACCGCTATAAGCGCAATTGCATACATAATTTTGGCCATAGGCATAACGGAGAATTTAGATCACGCTTTTCGTTTCTCACGCGAAGTTCATCGAGGACCTGGCTGGCAGTGCTTGCACGGATGCTTTTATCAGCTTTAAAGCTTCTGAAAATGAAATGCGCCCTGCATCAGCGTCAGAACTCTCGCCAACCACATAACTAAAATTCCTTGAACAACTGGTTCAATAACATAATGTTTTTCTATCTACGGCCAGGGCGAAATCCTCAATGTTTGCTCGTTAATGGCAGTTAACTTTGATTCTTAATGATTTTTGCCGTAACTCTGAAACGGTATAAGAGGTATCGTCGGAATGACTGAAAAAAATTGTTTAGTACCATCTCAATTTCTGCAAATTAGCATTACTGAGTAATGTGATCAGCATTCGGCATGAGTTTCTGCCGGAGAGATTATCTCATAAAATATCCAAAATTGCAGAATACGCTTTCAAGCAACTTTTGCTTCAATGGATCTGCAATGGTACTTGCAAAACGGTATGTTCAAACAATAACTATCAAACTTAGGCAATTTTTACAGGTAATATTAATCGAGTAGTCTGTCTTGATCAATCTCTGATTGGGTTACCCTTTGTTGATACCCCAACTTGAAATGAGTTCAACTTAAATCTTGTGAAATGACAAGCTACAGCAACGTGAGCGAAGCATCTCATTCACACAAGTACATGTAATTACTATTTGGTTCTTTTAACTGATGATTCTTTTAATGAACTTTTGATTGCAATCAGGTAGCAATACTTGAATGCTCCATGAACAGATTGAATATTTCGTACGTAGACTTTACAAGATTAGACATTACAAGATCAGTCACTGTAATGCTGGTAGCAACGTTTTTATGTAGACTCGCTAAGTGCGAGGCTTACATGAAGTTTAACATAAGCATGATTTACAAAATTTACACTTTCAATCTAATCCATGCTATTGTAGTCACAGGAAACACAGTTCTTTTCCATTACGGATCACCTGCATTTCAGTGAAGGCAGAGCTACAAATTACCTGTCATGTAATAAATAAACAAGAAACAACTTAAATTTTGTAAGTATTCAACAAAAAAATTGCACTTGCGAGCGGCATATATATACTTTTGTATACATATAACATACGATACTTGATTAATATGCAGTTAAGCAAAAACAAAACAATGTGCAGTTGCAGCGCATAGCAGGGGCTTCAACTGTCATTATTCATTGCGCGCTACACATTCTGTGCAGCCTATACAGCTCAAATGCAACCTATTATGCTTCTAAATAAAACAATTAGTGCCTGCGAAATATTAAACTAAATAACTAGATAAAATAGATTATTGTGATAGTCCAAGTTGTACCCATTGACGATAAATTAACTAAGTCTATGTAAGTTAAACAATCTTTAGAAACTGTTGAGAAGCCTGCAAAATGTAACCAAAGAGTTTCACATCGACTTCCTTAAAAATTTTGCTATGCTACGCAGCATATACCATAAAAACTCTGTTGCAAAATATATCCTATTCTCTAAACCATTCACAAGTACAAACCAGCTAAATGAAGAGGTAAATCTGAAATACTATTTGATGTGGCAACTTTTCAGAACTAACAATTCAATATTTCAAGATTTATACAGCTTGCATTTAGCGTCTTCATGTGACGTAATACCTTACCAGTATTTGAACTCCTACTTGATAAAACAGCTTTCAATGTTTAACATCTTCTTCACATGATCGTCGTATTTGATAAGTGTTAGAAAGTCTGATGATGAATTTAGATTAAATTTCTCTCCAAGCAGATGGCAACAGTGAGCCTGTTCTAAAAAATCGTTAGAATTCAGTTCCACCACGTCTGTATTAGGATTTTTTTCCAAGAACCGGTCTTTAGGCTGACCAAGATAGTTCAGCAGATCTTGAAGAAGTATATAAAACGAAACTTCTCCCTGGAAGGAAAGTAATCATCAATTAGCTTGTTTATTCTTTTGGGCTTTTCTGGCTGGGTATTTTCGTATATCCGAGACACTTACTTTCAGTCTGTACAAGGGAGGAAGACAATTTTCGCTCGCTTCAAACTCAAACGATTCGGGATCCGACGGTTCTTCAGGAACTGGAGCACAGTCCGTTATCTCATATCCACTGTCATACGGTATGTCCGCCCAGGGACCAGAGCCGCGAAAAACCCAGGGGGTATCTTGCTTCCCTTGTAAATCTTTAATATGCTCTTGTAGCAGCAGCCGAACTGATTCGTGAGGCTCAGCAAGTTCAATGGGACTTTGACCTGCATAAGTCGCCAACAGTGGATCCGCACCGTACGAAATCAACAGCCTCACTAATTCCACGTGACCATTTTCGCAAGCTTCATGTAAAGGTCTAGAAATAAGTGAAATAAGCAAATAGAAATATACCTTTAACTTAGCGATTACAGTGAAGGCGATAAATTCTTGCATGCAAATATTCAATATTGTGCAGTACCTTATTCCACCAGGTGCTGCTTGTGAAGGATTTGCTCCGTAAGCTAAGATCACTTTGGCGACTTCTAAGTTGCCTTTGATGCATGTTTCATGCAAAGGAGTGTATCCAGCATTATCTTTGCAGTTCGGTGATACAAGATCGTGCTCCAAACAATAGGATGCTACATCAGGGTAACCCAATCTCGCAGCTCGATGCAGTATGGTTTCCCCTAGTTCTTTCCTGAGAACCCAACCCCTAATTTCAGCTGCCACGTCCTCTTCATTCAGTTCTTTTTCTATAGTCTATAACATTCAATTGAAGGCAAATTTAGCAAGGCACATAAATTAATTATCTAAGCAGGTAATTCAACGATTTAAATAAGTTTATCTGCTACCTTTACTCTCTTTGAGGGTACAGGCGCCACCGATCCGTCTGGAGTTCCGGTCACTCTTTTCTTCTTCCTTATGTAGTCGAACCCACTCTTGAATTTATTCCTTCTTAGAGTTTTCTTGGCAGGAGGCGGTGCTGGAGATTCTTTAGACGTGGTTATTGCTCCACTTTGGCTTTCATTACCGAGCGTTAATTTTGTACTTTTGTCAATGTCTGATGCTGGAGCGGCAATATCAACTCCAAACACAGATTTGATAGACATCTTTTTCGTGAATTTACTGCCTGATGCACCAGGGGTAGGTAACATTTGAGCCTCCTTTTCTTTTGCTAGTTTTGCATAACGTTCACTTGCATCCTTTTTGGAAATGCTTTCCGCCACTTTTTTGCAATCTTTGTCTTGCGAATCTTTCTTATTTGCGGTCTTACCCGGCTTCTCGGGTGTCTTTGTTTTCTCTCGCAAACTTTTATCTCTTAATTTAACGCCTTTTTCTTCCACTGATGTAATACCCGGATCACTAGAATTACACTTATCTGCAGCAACTTTTGTTTTAGATTTTGCAGGAGTAGTTGACGGGGTTGATGCAGGTGATTTGTAATCAGTCTTGCCAGGTGTTGAGTTGGTTTTTGCTTTAGCTTTCTTCTTAGTTTCGATACTCTTTTCAGTCGTTCGATGTGTAACTTCATTTTCTTTAACAGATTCGTAGTCCACATCTTTATTGTTGCAAATGCTTGACGCTGTAGAAGAGTTTCCACCAATAACAGATGTTGACAAGGAGGATGGCTTCGCAACCTTGATCAGTTTTGAAGGCATTCTGAGGTTTTTCTTTTTGTAGTCGATTACTTCATCCTCCCAACCCGGTTGATGAAAATCAGAACCGTCACCAAATATAATGCGACGTTTTGTTTTTCCTAGCTCGCCATGCATTATCCATTCTTCACCGGATGAACCTTCATTGCGTACTTCTTCGTCACCTGCACAAAATAAAATCGTTTTAAAAGATTTCGATCTTCAAGCATAAAGCTACTATCTTAATTTAGGGATAGGAAAGTAACGTAACTTACTTTCACCGGATAAATCCTTTACCCGCTTCTTGCTACCAGGAGTAACGCAGTTCCGTTTCGGTCGGAGATTCAAATTTCGTAAGTTTCTGGATCTCAGAGATTTCCGTTTTTGACGCGAAGAACTAGACTTTTTCTTTTTGGATTTTGACTTCTTGTTTTTATTAGCTGCTGCACGGCGCGTACTGCTTCGTAAAGATTTGGTCGAACTTCTCAACACTTTTTTCTTATTAGCTTTTGAAGATCCACGTCTGCTTTTGCGGCGAAGACTTGAAGACAGACTATTCGCATCACTATCAGAATCATCGTCATCAGAGTCCGAACTACTATACGAGTCTGAATCATCAGAATTACTAGAACTGTTAGAATTGTCAGAGTCTGAACTGTAAGAATCTATAGAAAAACTATGAGAACTAACAGACTCTTCCGAATTATCACTTGCAGTACTTGTCCGGTCAGAATTATTTTCATCATCATCACTTATAGGCAAGGCTTTTGTCGCGTTGCGACCAGAGGTTTTTGCTCGAGTAGATTTTCCAACGGGAGATTTTCCTTTCCGATCATTACGCAGAGTGCGTGCTTTACTTGTACCTGAATCACCAGATTTTTTATTTTGTGAACTCTTCCGAGAATCTTTATTAGCAGACGGTGAGAGCTTTCGCCGTTTCGATGTTGTTCGGCTTTCCTTTACACTACTATCACTGTCATCATCAAGAATGACTCGATTCTTCCGCTTACGATTCGTCACGGGTAAATCGTCTGAATCTTTTGATTGGCTTCCTTTCGAATCTTCTGTATCTGAACTTTTGTGCGAAATGTCATCATCTGCTGAAGAAGTCTCTTCTGACTTGTCGTCTGATTTATCCTCGTCTTCATCAACCTTGAAATCTGAATCTTCGTCAGTGGAATTTTTGTGTGCACGTTTAGACTTGGCTGATGTTTTCGCTACTTTCGGAGTAGCTGACTTCCCTTTCAACTTTTGCCACAACCCTCCTCTGCGAGACTTAATTGTAGTTGGGTTAGAAGCGAGATCTGTTAAAAAGGAATCACAAACAGCCCAGAATCCATCTGCAGGATCAGAAGATTCGACGTGTTTCGAGTTTTCAGGCTTATTTTTGGTCTGTATTGGTGCAGTAGGTGATGTTGAGGAAACAATGTTGGTTGTAGTAGATGGTGCACTTTGCTTCTTGACATCCGTAGGTAAATTATCATCTTTGCTCAAAGATTTTGTAGGAGAGCATGATCCAGTTTTTTCCTTCTTAGTGGAGTCTCGCCGTCTAGTAGGAGACTTTTTGATTGGCTTTGAAGTACTTTTAACATCATCTTCATCATCTTGAAAATCAAAAACGGATGCGGCAGCTTTTTCTATCACTTTGCCATGATTTCCTATTCGGGAAGCATTTGATTTTTTAGCTTGTAGCCCTTTCTCACGATTTGTATTTTCCTGTTCAATTTGACTAAGAAGATTTGGAAACAACTGTTTCTTTTCAGCTTTAGTTCGTATTCTATTCAGACTATGGAAAATGTTTGACGCGTCACCCGCACTGGATGCCTCGGAAGATAAGGCGGACAGCTGAAGCGAATCTCGTTCATTTTTACTTTGAAGACTAGATGATGATGAAGCAGGTTCAGCAGGTGACCCAGATTTTGCACTAGATGAGGCAATTAATGTACTAAATGGAGAACTTGCTGGAAATCTCATGTCAGCTATATTTTGACCTGACATGCTGTGATTAACACTGCTGCCATTACTAGTGCCTGCACCTCCACTTGTTGGTAACACAGTATTGAATTTTCTCCCGTGGAAATTCCATGTTTGATGATTGAACTGAAATTTTTCCTTTTCCTGCTTTTCTTGCTTTTCGTGGATTCTGGACTCGCAGGAGTTACGTAGCATGCTAAGAATATTTTTTCGTGATGATGTCTTGCCTTCACGGCTTCCATTCTTTGATCCGCTACCTTTTGATTTAGATGGAGCAGTAGTTGAAGCTGATGGCACAGATCCTCCATTATGTTTGGGTGGATGGATTGTGCTGGAATTTTGTCCGGTAACATGAGAATTTCTCTCAGCATCAGGTCCAACGACGTGAGGGCTTGATACTCCGGTAGATGCTGAAGGTGTTGTGGCATTGCTATTTCCCGATAGCGATTTTGGAGTGCTCCTATCAGCAAAAGCGTGTATGGGCGCAGTCGTGCCCAACTTTGATGCATTCGGGCCACCCGAGGTCATATTTTGAGGCACGTGACCCGGTACAACACTATTCGGATTATGAGAATGATGATAGCTGTAACCAGGTGGTGTGTAGGGTTGTCCAAAAGGTTGAGAGTAAGCATGAGACGAATGGTTTGGGTGAGAATAATGAGGCTGATGCAGATTTTGAGCACTTAAACTTGGTTCTAGTGGAGGTCGAGGATTTTGAACTCCAGGAGGATAGTATTGGGCGGGGTGCTGCGGATGCGAAGGTAAAGGACCAGCCATACTATGCGCATAAGCACCATACGCAGTGTGCGGTGACTGCGTTGCCGGGGAAGGACTTGGCTGGTAATGTGAAACCATTGGAGCCGGTACGGGTTTAGAAGCCGGATAGTTTAAAGAAGGATGAGCCTGACTGAGTGAACTAGTAGTAGAAAGTGTAGTGGACTGGGACGCGCCACTTCTGGTACTCGATGCAGGTTGACTTGATGGTGGCATGTCTCTTGAAGAATTCGACGAACCAACGGTCGGCAATTGACCTTGCGAGGTAGGGACTGGAGGGCAGTGAGGACTATAGGGTGAAAAATAATTTAGATGCGGCTGCGTAGCCGATCCATTACTTGAAGGTACTGAATGAGACACTCCACCAGGTCCATGGCCAGGAAAATGCGGATAGTATTGGTTGTACCCGTGATGGTACGTATGATGGGACGCGGGGGCGGTTGCATGGTACTGGTGATGATAAGTAGGCACCGGAGGTGCCACATTCGTAGGATGCGAATGATATGAAGGTATGACTGAGCTTGGCCTTTGAGGCTGATTATTCTGCTGATGCGTGCCTGGCGTTTGTATCGAATGATGCGGCGTTATGTTCGTTGTTGGTAAGTTCAGCGCGGTTCCAGGCGGACCAGAATGATTTGCATGATGATTCGACTGGCTAGGATACGGTAGAGAGGGTCTCGTGGTTGCATGCATCGGATGAATGCCACTATGTGACGGCGGCGGCGGATGCACAGTATGATGACCGAACAAATGATGCGGAGGAGTCGTCAAATTCGGCGTAACTGAATTGCTGATCCCATTATGTTGATTGCTAGATACATGAGGTGGATTGAATGCATTCGAAGTAGGTAAATTTGCAGGCGAAGGTGCTCCAGAAGAACCTTTTTTACTCTTTGCCCTCGTCGAATCACCACCACTAGTTGACGTTGCACTAGATCCCGCTAGTTTAGCTCCTTCTGATACGGCAGATGGCTGTCCCAGAAAATCTTTCACAGAACTTGTTGCCGGAGCAGCTATTACACTATTAGCACTTCCACTAGAGTTACTGCCACTTATATGGTTGGAGCTATTTTGTGGATTCGGTGTCGAGGATCTAGAACTTGGCATGGATTGGCTCATCACATTATTTGTCGTCGAACCAACATTATTGTGAGAAGCACTATCAGGTCCGGTAAATGAACTTGTTGAAGAATCCGCAGATTGACGCACTGTTTTCTACTGACAAATCCAACGGTGACTCCCTTCGGCCAATTGCCATCTTGAAACCAGGCTGACTTCCTACGGATACATTGGTACTCGAGCTACCGGGATTAGCTGAGCCAGAAACAGAGTTGCAAGTACTGCTACTGTTAATATTATTGCTTGAACTGATCCTCGACGTCCCTCCGCTGGACGAACCCGCAGTACCACTATTTCCTACGCCGGTTCCTTTACCGACGGACGGGGACGACGTTGAAGTTGGCGAAACAGATGCAGTCCCGGACGATCCAGAGTAAAACTGAATTAAGGCTGCCCCCAGCCCTTCCTCAAACTTAGGCAATGGCAATGGTCCACTCTCCTGCACGGTCGGTAGCACCTGTACAAAAATATATTTGACTCTCACCACTACTATAAAATTCACTAAAAATTCAGTCTATACGACAGATACCACAACTCACAAATCACAGCACTCATCAAAATGCATCTTTCTCAACCACCTTGATACAGCATGCCAAAACTATGTATCAACATTCCCAAACCTACGGTCGAGTCACAACCCAAAACAGCACTATCATAATTACTTGGGAGTTTAAGTGTTCTGTCTTAAGTTGGAGTAACGAATAGCAAAACTGGACCGACAGCTCCGAATTAAAAAAACATGGCATGAACAACGCTTACTAAAAGCACAGGGACAATAATTTTGATAAAAAGTTGAGAAATCAATCTCATTTAACTCAATGTAAAAGCAGCACACGTGAAGCTCTCGGCATGAATATTTACACAGCTTTCCGCTCGCACTCAGCAAAAACACATTTAAAGTTTTAAAAGCAGCAACTCTTGCAAGTGCCTCATTCGCAACACTCAAGGTTGACTGACCAAGTCACCATTAAAAGGGGTGAGCGAGCAGAATGAAAAGCACTTGAGGATTTTCTCAAGGGTCACACTATTGGAAAAATCTAATGAAAAACGAGACAACGACATAGTTTTCCAGATATGTAGCACAAAGGTTATTACTTATTCATCAAAAATATCTTCACACACTTTATGATCAATTCCTTGAAACCCGACGACTCTCCTACATTTAGAATGATACACGTCCAGTGCCCTCGCCTTTACAATCTCGTTTCTATAAGGTTACAAACACTCTATTTAGTTATAATTAACTACCTGCTCTGCCATTGAATAATTTCCAACCCCGAACTGGGTTACACATGAAAAACTTTAAGGAAAATCCGACGCATTCCAAAAAATATTTTCTCTAGATGAGTCCAATGGAGCCAACAAATTTCAAGCTCTCCTCTCTGTTCAATACTCGAGTGTTCTGCCCAGGCCATGCCATAATACCAGCAGAGGATCTCTTCTTTCTTTCTCTCGTCTCTCTCTCTCTCTCTCTTCGTCCCTGCCTCTCTCTCTCTCTCTCTCTCTCTCTGCTCATGCACTATATACTGGCACAAAATATACTCTTTTCTTTATCCCGCAAGCAGTAGAAGTGCTTATTCCCATACGCCTATCATCCTGAAGCCTTCTATCCCTAAACGCAGCAAGCTCCGCACTATCCCTTGTCGGCTTGTGTTTTTTCAGATAGGAAGAAGTAGCGCTGAGGGAGGCGTACATATACCAAGACAAGCAGCAATCATGCATCGAGTCGTCTGTACCATTGCAGCATGGAGTGACCTCCCCAAGAGTACACGCACGTATTTTTCACCCAGCAAAATCTTCCCCATAGCTTCAGTCTTCTTCGGTCTCGTTAATAAACGAGTAACCGGAAAGTGACACCATTTCTAATCATTCTTCCAATTAGCAGATTTGACCGTCATTAGTCTGAAAGGATATTCAGATCTAAGCAAGTATGGAATCAACACATAAGGATGATCTCTTTCCCGAATCCAATCGTAGAGGTTTGACAGCCGACGAGATATGAAATTCTCAGGCAGAAATTCACCAACTTCCGCGAAAATAATGACTATTCATCATCAATTTATGTGTATCCGCACCACGCAGCTTTTTTGCTGCAGCCCATCTGTTAGGTAGCCTGGATCTGTTCCATGAACATAGATGACAAACCAGCTAGAGGCACCCCCAGTCCAAGGGATAAACACAATATTATCAAATCAACGTTAACAGCAAATTGGTGCCTTGGCTCTCACAGACAGGCCCCACGATGCAGTGCGTTAGTGTACGAAAATAACGGGTGATCATGTGCCTTTTACCCTTATAGAAAAACAACATTGAGTGCTCTCTGAGGGCCAACTCGTTCTGATTCCACCTCGTGCCTTAACGCAGAGTATTCCCCAGTCAGCACTTGAAATCGACGGGCTGCAATTTCTCTTCTCGTCAATGGCTGTGAGAACTGAGAAGTACCCTACTTTTACTCAATTCAACGTCTTCTCGTAGCCAAAGGA